>JAMXBB010000009.1:101847-178148 GCA_024138015.1 Lumnitzera littorea | reverse complement strand
GGTTTAGAGGGCTGTTGGAAGTGGCAATCGGCGGTGGTAGTGGTTCGGCCAGGGTTGCTGGGTGTGAGAGTAGGGTGTGGTGTGAGGTTTCGAGGTGTAGGGAGCTTAGTTGTGCGGTTAGTTTAGGCTTTTGGAGTGGTGGCTCGAGGAGAGAGAGAGGTAGCGGTGAGGGTTTGAATTGTGGTAGTTCGGCATGGCTGCTGTGGGGCACGGTGGAGGTTAAAAGAGGTTGGGTTAGAGAGCCTAAACTAAGGGGAGCTCAGGCGTAGTGGTGAGTGGACTCGGTTTTGAGTGGAGAGAGAGGATTGAAGAGAGAGAGAGAGAGAGAGAGTAGGTTAGAGAGAGAAAGTGATTGCAGGGAGAGAGAGAGGTTGTCTCAAGTGATTCTGTTTGTTGTCTATGATTGTATCGCCTCTATGATCACCAATTTATACATGAATTCATCCTAGAAACAAAGGAAAGTTAGAATCGGATTTAATGAAAAATGCTTGAAAACCTAGTTTTTTTTTTCCTGATTTTTGAAAGCCGATTTGAATGTGCTTTTGATTGAATCTGGACTTGTTCTTAACACCAATTCGAAGCCTGCCATGTCTAGTACGAGATTGACGCAAGAAACTATGTACCTATATGTGGAATTTGTGCAGAAATTGAAGTTAAAGTAGAGGGAGTAACTTGTTCTTAAGAAGGAAAAAGGAGGAAAATCGGGAGAAAATGGTGGAAAACTGAGGGAAAGGAAGGGAAATTATTGACGTGGCGCCACGTCAATCAATTCGATGAACCTCAACCTGCCATGCGTCATCACATGACATGTGGCAGCTGTCTTGGTATGCCTCATGGCGCTGCGTCAGTAAAGTCGTCTAATCCAATGATGCCACTTGTCCAGACACGTGGTGTAACCAAATCCTAACACGTGGCAGTGTGCTAGCCAAAAAATAAGAAAAAAGCCTTATTGCCTTTGCCAAGATTCGAACCCAAGACCTCATGTTTAATGCTAATGTTATGTCCATATGCTTAACCGTTAACTCGTTGGTTTGTGTCTTGTTCATATGTGTAATCAAATTACAGATATAGCCTAGGTTGGCCTAAGTTAGATTTAAATCTAAACTTAGGTCCAATAGTCATTTAATCAAATTTATTTAAATTAAAATCCTATTCTATTTAGATGACCTAAAAAATTTATTATATTCTAAATTCCTTATTTTTTAAAATTTTCTATGAATTTTTAAATTTCTTATATATTTTCCTAAATTTTTTATTTTCTTGTATTTTTCTAAATTTCATATTTTTTTGTGTTTTTTTTCCTATTTTCTTATTTTTTTTATTTTTCTAGAATTCTTATTTTTTTCTAAATTTCTTCATTTTTTAGGGTTTTCTTTAATTTCCTTTTTTTTTTTGAAAAATTTCTAATCTAGGGCCTACTAAAAAAAGAAAGAAAAATAATAAAAATGAAATAAATAAAAAAAAATAAAGCGGGACAAAAATTAGGTATCTATAATATAAACTTCAAATCATTATTTTTAGTTTAAATTTATAATTTTACTTAATTGTTTGGGTTCTATATTACTTATAATCAAAACTTTATTAAAAATATATATCATTCTATTACATATATACATGTTGAATATGTACACATGTACCATCATTTCCATATTACTTATTATGTAACCTTTGTTATATATATATATATATAAAATTGTAACATAATAATGTAACATAAAGTTATTAGTGAAGGTGTCATTTTAATAAGTAATAAATGTTTATAACATCTGTATATATTTTTTAAATAGCACTAATTATGTTCAAAATATTATACAATATGTAATTCATCTTATACATGTAATCATCATATTATACCACACTTATTAATGATGGGATTAATTAGACATTGTTTTGAATACATGGCTTATATATATATATATATATATATATATGTATTTATATGAGAAAGATGATTCATACAAATATATATATATATATATTTAGCTAGCTCCTTTATGGATTATTAAATGGAAATAATAAAAATATAATTATCAATATTCTAAGTTTAAAATTTGAAAAAAAGAAATTTATGGAATTATATAGATAAAATACTCTATTTAGGAAAATAACAGGATTACGGATATATCTTTTCTACAACTATTAAATACTAATTAAAAGAAACACTACTTATAATTTCTGAAAATAAAGTTACTTAAAAATATTGAATACCGGAAAAATTAAATCTTCTAATCTCTTTTTTCCTCCTCCTCCTTCTTCTTTTCTTTCTTTCTTTTTTCTTCTTTTCTTTTCTCTCCAACACCCTCTTGTCCTCTCCTTTCCTTCCTCTCTCTCTTTTGTTTAATCTCGTCTGTTTGATTCTTTTGCATCCAAATGGCTTAAATGCAATTATATAAGGCACTTTCACCGCCTAGATTAAGGCGGTGATTTATATAATAAATTTTTTTGTTGGTATAATTTTATGTTATTTTTTGAGCATAATTTTATTATGATTTATTATTTAGAATGTTCCACAATATATTTTAAAAATAATAGAACATTATATTGTACACTTAATTTAAAATTTCTATTTATAGACTAATTAACATTTAAACCAATAAACTTTTCATTATAATTTATATTGGTTATATTTCAACTTATTTTTGAAATCTTACTTTACAAAACTATTTCTTATAATTTTTGGAGAATTCATATTACCATTTGATCTTATTTGAAACTAATTTTTTATTGGTTTTACATTTTAATATAAGACCATAAATACACTTTTCTTTAATATATAATATATATATAGTTATTTTCCATTAATTAATTGGGATTTATTTATATATATCTTATATATAATTTTACTTATTACTATTAATTATTAAGATCACGTAGTTGATTTCAAAAGATTTATGATATGCTATATCTAAAATTATGAAACTTTATGTTATAGCAATTAGATCTAATATACCTAATATTTATAAGAAATTTTCATAATGAGGTAAATTTGAAATATTAAAGCTATACTATTACTTCTTTTAAATTTTTATTACCTAGTCATAAAGGTTCAATTTAATTTCAAGAACGTTGATATAATTCATATTTTCTAGAGTGTGTCTCAAGTATTAAACTTTTTATTTTATTTCTTATTAATTTATATAATTGCATATAATTTATCTTTAGCGATTCATTAATTATTAAAACTTATTTTACATATTTTCGATAAATAACGGGTAATATATGCATAACTTAATAATTTAATATTTAATTATTTTATTTTCTTAATCATAAACTTATGGGGTTATTTCTATTAATATTTATAACTTCATCATAAAATTTAGACTCAATAAGATAATTTATGTGATTACCCTAAATTTTACGAACTATTTTCGAATCGATTAATTGTGAGTTAATTACCTTTTTTTTTTTTTTTGTGGGGTCTCACATTCCACCCCCTTACAAATAGTTTCGTTCTTAAAACTACTACATTCCAAATCTCTCTTTAGAGATACATATATTCTTAAAGTTACTGCTTATTTCGTATCTTTTGAATTATCTTTTAATTCAGATTCCAAATCCTCTTCTAACTAAGCTTTTAATTTGACTTCTTCATTTATCTTTCAAATCCTTAACCCACCCTACCCCTACCCCCCCCCACCTTTTTTCCTTTATATTCCACATTTTGATATCAATCATGTTTTATTCCATCATTGCAGTTCTCTAATTGTATTATACTATCTTATAACTTAACTTCATAATCTTACAAATCTTTTATTGGTTTACCCTCCATTTTGTTATTTGTTTTACTGATTCCTAGGTTTTACTTGTGATCATCAATGGTTCTAAGTCTACCTCATGTTACCAATCTTTTCCTTCATTCATAATCTTCCACTCTCAATGACTATGCTGTTGTCGTTGTTTTCATTTGTTTCTTCATACAGCTTAGTATAGGATCAACATAAGTAAATTTAGCAATTCTTAACTTTCCTCCATCTTGGATTCAAATGAGATGGTTAACAATTTGGATCAACTCAATTTGACTCGACTCCATAAGAATGAATATGACTCTTGAGCAATAGGTTTATCAGGAGAGGTGATATTAACAAGAATTCATTACTTGACAAGACTTAACAGAATGGAATATACTTATAGGGTTAACATGATAAGAGACTCAACAAATGAGAAATTTGATCATCTCAAATTTGCCATTTCTCTGTTGGATTACTTATTGCAACTGTTCATATGAAGTGTATTATTGTTTCATACTTTTCTTGTACCTCTAATTATCTTAATAGATCTTCTTTCTTAGTAGTCTTTGTTAGTTATCTCCTCTTGGTCATTGCTTTAACATTTTCAATATCCATGGGAGTTCCTTCTTTAGATATAACTTGTTTAAGGAAAGAAATATTATCCTGTCCAAAAATTACACTTCTTTAATTTGGCATATTGCTTATGGTTGCTTAACTTCAGTAATGTTCATATTATATTGTGGACATAGAGACTTCCTCTAACTTAATTTGAAATTAATAACGTTCCAACTGAAGTTACTTTAGAAAAATACAGTCACTCCTTATAATTAATTAAATAATTCATGAATTTAGAGTTGAAGATACTTGTTATGATTAGTTCACTTTATCCTTCATCTCATCTTTATAGCAACCTATATCTTTTCCTCTTCAAATAAGCACAGATGTCTTTTGCAAAGAATTGCTTGCACATGTAAATCTTTTACACAATATTTCTTTGAAGCTACTCCTTTAGTTTCTATGATCCCATTTGTAATACCCAATACAAGTCTTTAGAAATATATTTGAACATTTATATACTATTAATAGATCTAGTACTTGTTGATACTTTTCTTAGTCTTTCACTTATAAATATTAACAAACTCCTAATCACCTATCCTCAGTAGCTTTTCTCTTAAATTCCACTTTAATTATAATCTATAGCTTTTTGGGTTAATATCCTTCATCCAATATAAGTTCTAAATTGACATGTAATGATAATTCCAATCACCTTAAATTCTTTTCCGCCCACCAACTTCTGACTTGTAGGAAATGAACACCTCGGTATTAATATTGTACTTGCATTTTATTCAATTGTATATATGTATATATCCTGCAATAATTATACATTATTTTTATGATTATCAAGTAATTTTTAATTTATAGAACTTGAATTCTAAGCAGCTGAGTTTAACTTACATGTTAGTTGTTGCCTTAAAATTAGGGATCTAAATGCTTGTATATCATAAATCCTACTGTAATTTTACCTTCAACTCCTAATTATTACATAGACATCATGATAATATTCTTCTATCTTTTGGCACAATTCCCTTCACCATCTAACATGTCTTCTATGACAAGCATTTGAATAATCAGGATAGTATTACTACATTCATTTATATCTCTAGTTCCTCCTCTATATGCCAATAATGCTTTTAGAAAAGCATCCACTCTTTCAACATAGATGACTCTTAATCAATTTCATTATCATAACTTTATAAATTTTGTGATTCCTTCCTCCACAATTAGTTATTTCTATTTAAGTCGAACACAACATTTGAGGAAAATAACACACTTCTTTTTCCAATACTTGATACTTTTATTAGTATCACAAAATTCAAAGTAAACATAGGTTGAGTAAATTTGATTTACCAGAATTACTAACTTCTTCTTCTTTTGTTCAGATTTATTATCACTTAGCTAAGATCAAGTGAGAGTCATTAACTGAAATTGCTAATTTTCTTTTAACTCCTTTAAGCTTGGATCCTCAAAGGACTATTTTTGATCAAAATTCCTTATCCATCCTCATTATTTAGGGCAAATCAACAACTTTTTAACTCACATCTCTTAATTGAACTAAATTTAATAAGGAATAGTTTCCATACTATCTTCGTCTAGACACCATTTTAAAAATATATCTCATTCTAATTTACTACCGAACGCTTGTTAAGTAATTCAATTCTTCTTTTTAATTGCTTTGCTTTCAAATTTTCTTCTGCTCGTACTATTAGCTTCAATATGATTATATCATAAATCAATCTTTGATATTCCGAAATCTCAAGGTTTCTAAATTTCTCTCTCTTCATTTAACAATTAATCGATCTAAGGGGCTTATCCATCTTATTTTAGGATGTCATATTGTTTGATGATTTTAGATAGCCTACCATTTCCTTGATATTTTGTCCATAGTCCCTTTTGCCTCTTAATATCTTCTATATTCTTTAGTTCTTTCTGTAACACAAAACTAGATTATTATTCTTTACCATCATATCATAATAAGTATACTAGCGGATAATTCGCCTTATAAAATTCACTTCTTAGCGAGTTATGTTCTATCTAAATTGATCTTAGGATGGCTAAGAAATGTTGAATTGAAAGTCCTAATCCTCTTCAAACTTTTTGCTATAATTCCCATTTCCATGGTCAGTCGTTACTCACCTCACTACTACTATCTTAGGTTGCTTGGATATATATTTAATCATAGTTTATCTGATAATCCTATTTCACTTTTCACGTACTATTTAATAATCATTCATACCTTATAATCGAACATAAGTACTAGATAATGATATCATTTCGTTTGCCTCAACACAACATAAAAATCCCAACAACTTATTTTGATTCACTTATACTTACCTACAACTCCAAAGATATAAGTCCACGATTCGTTATTCATTAAGGGTTAACGTATTCATAACCTGATTATAGCCTTAAATTGTAGTTTTACAACTATTCTTACATATGTGAAGGACTTTCAATATTAGTCACTCAAAACACCTCTAATCCTTTTACACCCCTAACTACAAATATATAAAACATTATCGCATATGCACTTATAAAAACAAAAAAAAGGCACATTTGTCAAGAAGTACAACAATATCTATTAAGAGATCAGTAGGATGTCTACATATATGAACAACTAATATAGGATTAACTCTAACTTCCTAACAAAGCATAACCAACTGTCATAATATATCCATCATTCAAATCATCAATAATAACCATTCATTTAAAAGAATTCCACTACATTTATCTTCCAATTAAATCATCATTATTTTCATAAGTTAATTTAGTACTCTATACCTCTATAAAAAATAAAAAATTGTAATTGTTTCGTATACTTTATTATTATCAGACTCCTCAATGCTATTATTAATTATTATCTCTTATACCACTTTCTTATTCTATACAGGATCAGATTTACTTCTAAGTTAGGATCTGGTTGTGCCTCTAGTATAGGTTCTGATTCATTTTTTGAATCAGCTCTAGAGTTTTCCCCCTTTTTTTTTTTAGGATTCTCTTTTACATCGTACTTTGTTTCACACTCCATTATCCTCTCCCACATTTATACTAGCACCAAATTGATGTCATCTTGAAATTCTATAGGTTATTAATTCACCCGAACTTCGTCAGACTATTGGTTTAAGGTAAGATCCTTTTAGCTTTAAGTGTTTTTCTTTACCTACTCAAGTTGATCTAAGAAAATATGGGAACCTAATTAATAATCTTTTGAGGTAACACCTAAAGATATATGATATGCTGGTAAGAATATGGGTCGTACTAATAAGGTAAGGTCTCTCACTTTTGCCCTTATTAAAAGCATCTTACTAACATTCTCTAAGCCATAAAACTTGAATTAATTTCCGTTAATATCTACGAGTCTCATCAATTACATCACATCCCAATCGACCACTTCTGATAATAATCTTTACATCTTAACTTTGTACTAGATAGGAGACTCTTCTCCATTACTCCAATCGATTATTTATTCTCCATATCACCCCTTAAATGGATTTAAGATTAATTAACGTTTATCTTAGTTCAGTGTTATAGTCACTTCTTACTCTATAATTTATAGTACAATCCTTTACTGTCTACTCTCAATGTGTTCTTATAATGTCTACTTCTTTTAATTATAACATTTCAAAATGAGTTCAATAGAAATGTGCTTTGATGCTAACTCAGAATTATCACGCATTAAAGAAATGGAGTCATAATACCCCCACTGTATGAACTATTCTACTGTAGAAGTTGGCCTTATAGCTGCTTTCATATACCTAGTTCATACTAGGCATACTCGACTCAACGGCTTTGAAGCATCTAATTCTGTACCTATTATTAGTGAAACCTGTAGTAGAGCTTTTCAAGATACCTGCTTAAGAACATTAGTAGTTTACTTATTAATAAAATGGTTGTATTTCAAGTAAATAGTATACAACAAAAGTTTCTAGCGTTCTTGAAATGTTTATGAAAATCCACAGGTTTTTTACGTTTTCGTAAAACATATTGGAAACAAGTAGGTATCTCTAGAGTATCGTATCCTTGTAAGTTTTTATAAAAGGCTAAAGATAGTCAAAGCAAGAGTTTAGGTTGTATAGGTCTTCAATTTTCCTTACTCCTCAGCCAAAGTACATTATCTTGAAGGTAGTTATGATATGACCTCCTTAATCTTTGGTCAACCTACAGTACGATTTGTAAGGATATGAGCACAACTAATTCAATAAGTGGGATGGAGATAAAAAAGCACACCGAGCATAAACATGGTTTTCAATAATCTTATTTTAATGTAATGAAATGCAATGCAAACAAGCAAATGCCACTATATGATGTTATTCGGTCTATTGTGAGATTAGAGAAATTGCGCCTACTCTAATTCAGGTTGGGGAGTTTGATGCTGTATACTCATGAATTGAAATCAAATTGAAGCTTGTGCAATGAAGTACACTCTCTACCCATGACTCCCTTCGAAACATGGCCCCTAGCCTTGCCTCGACCTCTTCTCTTATCACTTAGTTCAACTAAGGTGGAGAAAGGACCATTTTAGTTATCCTCATTCAAGGGGGTCCGTGTTTGGTTTGAGAATTCTAATTGTTTTCTCCTAATGGTTGCCGTGCATGTCCAGTTAGTAAAAGATTAGTCTTTAGTTATGTCCAATTAAGTGGTGATCAATCATTTCACTAAGCAAAGCTAATTAAATATGAACATACAAAGTAGCAATCTAAGTCCATAATTCAAGTAACAATCATGCACGAATCATATGCACATTCAACTAAGTTACAAGCATAATCAAAAGCATTCTTAGGTCTTTGATGTCAAGCCTCGAAGCAGTAGAGTAGTAATAGTCTCGTCGTACAAACTATTATAGGATAGAAGTTGACCTTACAGTCGTTATCTTAGGTCTGATTTACACAAGGCATTCACGACTATCCCACTTTGAAGTAAATAGTTCATAAATTAAACATGTTATTTACCTTTGAAAATATAAAATTATACATACTAAGATTTAGTAATCTAATCTTATTTTACTCAAGTAATACATAAATTTGTGTTAAAAGATTTATAGATAAGGTCCAATACTTCAAGAGTGTAACTCATCCTCAGTTTTATATCTTTACTCCTCACGATTTAGCAGTTGCTAGTTTCAGGGTAATTATAAAGCCGCTTCCTAACTAGCACTTGTAACAACATCTATAGGAATGTGAGCAATCAACCGCTCAGTAAGCTGGGATGCAGAGTTAAAATTACACATCAAACATAAACAGGGTTATCAATTAGTTATTTTAATGCAATTGCATGACGTAGTTTGGTCCGTTGTGAAATTAAAGAAATCACACCCGCTCTAATTTGGATTGAGAAGTTTAGTGAATATATCAATAGCTCGCGACTAAACACAAGCTTGTGCCGTGGAGATATCACTCCTCCCGTGACTACTTTCGAACTATTGCCTTCACCCTTGTTGATATGGTAGCAGGTCTTAAACCAAAATGGATAGTCAGGGGGTTTAAGTTGGTATGAAGAACATGAAGTAAGATAAGGGGGGGAGGGGGTTTTTTACGGTGAATATGTATGGATATCACGCATTAAGACACAAACATAGTTAGGGATGGAGCTCAAAATAGAGTTCGATATGACTCACGAATACTAAATGTTACTTTGGTTTTAAATGAGAGGTTAGATGTAACTTACTAACTCGCTCAAATGAACGAGTTCACAACAATCTTACAAACAAGATTGATGAGAATGCAAAAAAGATTAAAGAGTTAATCAACACTCAATAATCCAACAGATACAAGCTCTAAGAGCTCATGAGTAACCTTACTCAAAAGAGGAAAATTCCAAGTGTAGGTTTGTTCTTTACTGTCTGATTGTCTTATCTGATTACAAATATTGTTATTTATAGCAAGTCTTAAACCTTAATGGAAAAAATGTAAATAATGTACAAAGCCTTAAACCCTAAAGAATGGGTTCATAATTAAAACTAAGGAAAATATTCACAAGAATACAAAACTGTGCATTTAATAGAAGAAGTCGGTATGCAATCATTTGGCTTGTCCAAAAAGGAGCAAGATTCGAACTGGATGGGGTCGGCAGTTGGATGTCTAGGTTTGAGGAGGAGTCCCTAAAGTTTCGTAGTGTTTGGCTGAGATACCCGAAAGGTCGGCCCATAATTGCCGAGTACTAGAATTAGTCGGCATTAGTTTTTTCGTGTTGTGTTAAGTGGATCTTTGGCCTTGAATCCTAAGTCGTGTGGTATCTCGGCTTTTAGGCAGACCATAGACTTGATGCTGAGTCACTCCTTTTCTTCCTCTCAGTCTTTTAGTAATAGTTCAGCCTCGGTATTGAACAATTTGGCCTTGGGTTAGAATAGGTTGGCTTTAGATTCTAGTAGGTCAGCATCGGCTTGGGATAGGTCGGCCTCGGCTTAGAGATAGCCTTAAGCGGATTCCTATTACTTTTTGTGATCTCCTCTTTTGTCACTTTGTTTGATTAAGGATGAAAAAAGGAACCGATTATGCTATCCAGTGCTATCCCTTTCGAAGGGGTCAATATTTAATTGAAGAACCCTAAACGCTTCTCCTAATGGGTTGCAATGCATGTTCAATTTAGATTTATAAGTCATATATTAATTAAGTCTAATATAAGGTGATCGGTCCATATTACACAATACAAAACAATTGCAAACCAATAGTATACAATATATTTAAGAATTCGCACATACAGGCATGCACATAATCAAACTATGAAATAGTACTATGAAATACAGTTATGTATTGATCTCAAACTTAATTGAAGTTTTCAATTTACTCACTCAAGTTTGATGTAAGGTTAGATCGTCCCCGTTCGCTCCTATATTATAAATATCATTTTAGCATTTATACTCATATATACAAGTTTCAAAATTATAATTTTTGCCTAATTATCCTAATTTTATATTACTTATTACTGAACTAATCCTAAACTAGTTTCTGATTTAATTTTCATACATAAACCTTATGAACTTCTTTTGAACTAATATGTGAAATTCATCTAACTATATTTTGGTATTCTAAATTTCCTATTTAAGTCATAACTAATGTTTTAGTCAATACGGTACATCATACTCTCTAATTTAACTATCGAATTTGTTCCTAATGTGAGAATAACCCACATTTTTTACCTAATTACTTAAATACATATTTCATATTAGATTTATATGATTTTTTATATTATAATATTATTAATTTAACTTAATATTTCTTACTTATTTAATTTTCTATGTATACATTGTAAATACCCTATTTTTACTCCCCATTTTTGTCCCCTTTTTATTTTTTAAAAATTTTTAGAATAGGGTAAAGAGAGTCCTAATTTAGAGAAAAAAAAAGATAAAAAATTTAGAAAATAATACAAAAAATAAAAAATTTAGAAAAAACAAAAATTTAGAAAATTAAGAAAAAACTATAAAAAATAGAAAAAATCAGAAAAATTATAAAAGTGGAAAATTTAGGAAATAAATGATAAATTTACAAATAATAATAAAATTTTAGATAGTTTAAGTATTTTTTTAATAAGTTTAAGTATTTTTAGGGCCTTAATATGGGGAAATTCGTTGGACCTAGACTTAAATTTAAATTTAGCTTAGGCTGACTTTATCTATATGTGCAATTTGATTGCATACATGAATAAGGTACAGGCTAACAACCTAACTTGGACTTGGACTTGTTCTTGGGTTCGAATCTCCTAGCAAGCACTTTATACCTTTTTTTTTTTTTTTTTGACAACATAAGCACAAGTGGTAAGGGACCATTGGACTATGTGTTAACGCTTGATACGTAGCGCGCAATGTTCGATCACATGGCTGATGTGGCGCCACATTAGCATTTCCTTTCCTTCTCTTTCTCCTCCTTTCACTTTCCTATACAACAACAAACTTCACAAAATTCATTATGGTCAAACCTACAAAATTTGAGCAATTTTCATTAAGTTCCTTATTAAGAAGCTCTCGAATCTTTCTCTCTCTCGTGATAACCCAACAAAAAGAGTTAGTGTACCGTCTAACTAACCACCCAAGACAAATAACACACACAAATAGAGTATACCCCACATTATATTTGGGAAATTTTCATTAAATTTAAGCAAACATTAGTTATGACTTAGACAGTGTACACTCACATGTGCACCAAACACCAACCTTACCTTACACACGCAGTTGCACTCCATCTAACCCCTTACGAATGACACACACAAATCGACTGCTACTCGATTCACTTTCTCTCCTTACTGCCATTTGGCAACACAGTCATACGATTGGACCTACTGCATGTACACCACCCAAACTTGACTTCACTATCTGACTACCCATGACGACATAACCCTACGCACAACATGGATCGCATGCCCATCCCCGATCTTTCTCTCCCTTGCTAGAAGACTTATGACCCATGCTCTTGCACCAATAGCCTATATTTAACCGACAGTGACCTAACGTGATACCCAATAGTAGTTGTGTACACCATCCTCAAACATTGGACCATGCTATAATACACACTCTTCACCGAATACCACACTTACCCAAAACACAACACCAATCCTTGACCTCTCTTCCTTAACCTGCAACAATCTCCTCATCGTGTAGCCATCTACCACACATGACGCACAAGAACACCACCATGAAACATCACCATTACCGACCAAACACCCAAACCAATCACATAGACAAGTTCATAGCATCCCCAAACCTCTAACTTAACCCTCCTTTGACCTCCAGTGAATGTCACCATGTGTGCTACCCAAAAACCATTGTCATCGTTTGAATCGATAACCACCAAATGGCTACCAAATTTAGTGGCATCGAAACTACCCCCATTCCTTAATAGAATACCTACAAAAATCGGAATCATCGCCTTTGACTGTTGTTACATCCTTGATTTGTGACCCATAAGCCAACCTGGATTCGCGCTCTAGACTTGACTTGCTGTCTATCTTTGACTCGCGCCCAAAGCTTTAAAGTTTGCTCCTTTTTCCTTTCGGTTGTTTTGTAATTATTGTTGTTGTTGTTTTTCATTTATTTATTTTCGCATTATAATTGTAACTTAAAAAAAAAAGAAAAGAAGAAAACAATAAAAAAGAGAGAAAAATAATTAAAAAAAAGAAAAGAAAAGAGAAAAAAAAAAAGTATAGGTAAGCTTAATTTATTTTTTCCTCAATGAAACATAACAAAAATATATATAAATAAATAAATAAGTAAAGAAAATAATAAAAATAATGTCTTCATCTCTTAGAAAAACCATATTTCAAATAAATAAAAATAATTAATCCTTTTCTAGAATTTGGCCCTCTTTAGAATTTTCCAAAGATAAAACCTTGATTTAGGACCCTTTTAAGATCTTTTCTAGAAAGAAATCAAATTGGCTAAATAACATAAACTCGAGTGTTTTCTCTTAAATTAAAATTAACCAACCTACTTAGTTTTTCCAAGAGAACTATGTACGTTTGATCTCGAATAGCAAATACGTAGGTACCTAGGGGCGTTGTAAAAAACGAAAAAACCTATTTTTCTATTTTAGTTTAAATTATTCAAATTAGTTTAACTTGTTAACCAATAATAAAATTTCATTTTATAAGATAATTTTTGAAAGGTGATTTTAAGGGATCAAGTCTAAATTTGGAAAGTTAATAACACCCATAAGGGTTTAAAAAGCTTAACTCCCGAACCTGTTTTTTTGGTTTTGAAAACCATTTCATAAAATTGGTTTTTATTAAAGAGACTAATAGCTAAATTATAACCAATTCACTTAATTATTTATAATTTAACTCCTTTTCCTGACTCCGGTTAGGTAGGTGGTGACTTTGAAATATTTTAAAAAATAAAATAACTGATTTTCTTTAAACCTTAATCGATGGTTAGTATTAAACCAGTAGGGTTTAATATTGATTGGTTTAAAGAAGTGTAATTTATGAAACCGGAAAAAAATCAAACTCGACAGGATGGTGACTCCACTGGAGATGTCAAGAGGGTTAGCCATCAAACTTTCCAAATTTAGAATTAGTTTTTGAAATCACCTTATTTACTTACTTATTTGTTTGTTTATTTATTCACTTACTCATTATTATCTTCTACATTTGTATATGGTTGTATTTTCTTGCTTTATATCATAATTGTATGGTAGAAATGGTTAAACCCGGACTGTATTAGGACCTTAAGATGGGGGGGGGGCTATTGTGTAGGCTTTAGGTGTTGTGGTGTAACTATCGCTCGAGGTTGATTAGGCTGCTCCACTTAAGCTTGATGTGACCAATGAAATGAGTTAATACACTACTCTTAAGAATCGCAACCCCTACTAATGTTTGAAAGATTTAAAATATAATCAGTCTTTTTTTTAAAAAAAAAAAAGTAAAATACCAAACCAAGCAGTAGGGTTGTAACTTAAGAAGTAATGTATTAACCCAAACGATCCTAACATCTGCATATTTCCATGTTCATTCTTTTGTTTCATTAATAATTGATTCTTAGCTGTGGAATATTTAGGCGTAAAATGGTTGATAGCCAAGCAAATATTTAGAGAACCGATAGGTTATCGAACATCTCTAAAATTGGTGACAACTGTTGAAGGATGAAATTACTTGTTTAAAGGAGAAACTTGAATACTTTGAAGCTCACAACTAAGCCTTAAAGGCCCTCATGGGACAGGTCATTGGAAACCTATGAAATGCCGAAAGACCTTAAGGCTCATCTGCGAGACATAGTTTAGGGTTTTTCCAGTTCATATCTACAGAGCCTATAATAAATGTCAAGTTTTGAGAATAAGTGTTAGGCTTTTTTCCTATGTTTTCTATACCCTGATTTTTTAAAATAATAAAAGTTTCTCTTTTAGTCTAACGTTCTTCATTCTCCTTCTTTGTAAATAAATTCTTTAATAAGACTCATCTAAACAATCTCTTCTTCTCCTTAGGGAAATGTAAATAATTGACCCGTGTATTTTCTCGGTTTTTTTAAAATAAACATTATCTTTCTCTCTTATAAAAAAGAAAAAAGAAACAAAAAAGTGAAAAGAAAAGTTACTGACGGTTATAAATCCTTATGGGCTCAATCCAAATATGAAGGAGCCAACCCAAGTCTAAGCCTTTGGCCCGCTTAAACAGCCATCCCAAACACTTAGCCTATTAAGGCATCCAACCTATAAAGCCCTTCGACCTGTTAAGGTAGCCAGCCCAAACACTTGCCCAGTTAAGGCATCCAACAAACACAAACCACAGCCATCAAGATAACTGACTCAAACACAATCCTTAACTTATAAAAATAACCAAGCTAAGCCAAAACCCTTGGTCTATTTAGAAAATTGAGCCCAATCATAAACTAAGCTAAAACACAAAGTCAAATATTGGAGCATGTTTTGAGAAACTAAAGGGCAAAGTTAATCTCTATCGCAGGCCAAATAAAAAATAGACTCCTCCTTAAGGAATTGGTATCTTACCTTTAAAAAAGGGTTTAGAATGAAAAAAGGCAAACTATATCCTACATACTATCCCTAAAAACTTTCAGAGTTGTGCGATATAACAGTGAGGATATTTTAGACTCATTCCTTAAAAAAGGTCCACTTTGAATGTGATACGTAGATTAAAATAAAGTTAGGCATTCATTTTCAAATCTTAAGCATGATTATCCTTTATTAACCTTGTTGGACTAATTTGGAGAATTTTCAACTTTAAACCTTGTCAAAAACCACTCCATAATGGGGTAATTTAGAGGTTAAGGTCATTGATTATAAGAGAAGGATAAAATTGGTTTGTACTTACTTTAAGTAACATTAATTCAAAAACGAATTTTATTTTTGATTAATTATTTTTCTTTGAAATAGAGAAGAGCTAATTCTTTTGCAAACACCTCAAGCTTATACATACCTCACTTGAGCCCATGGATTTAGGGCCTTAAATCGCTTAAAATGCAAAAACTTGTCAATAGAGACAATTATTCTTAGGGCTAAAAGAAAAGAGAGAACAACAAGAGATAATGGGGCAAAGTAATTAAAAAGAGAGAAAGAAGAAAAAATAATAAGAAAAAAAAGAGAAAAGAGGTCGAAAAATTGGGCCCAATTGTAAGACAAAAGCCCCAAAAGACTTATCAAATCCCAGCAGGGGCAGTAAAACTGAATCAAAAAGTAAGGAATCAAGGCCCAAATAGCCCTAAAGATGCAAGGTCCTGAATCATAGTCCGAGCCCAAAAACACAAAATCTTTATATCTACTCTAAAGTCTTTCTTATCCATGTTGAATCACATAAAGCCTCCCTACCCACAATACCACCCCTACTTAATAAAGTTCTTTTGATCTTAAAGGATAATTTATCTTTAATAAAGTTTGTTTTTGAAACTGGGGAAAGCACACTTCTAATTTTTCTTAAAGGTTTTTAACTTGTACACCTGGGTTGCATAAAAGTACTTCTTTCAAAATAGGCCTTCTCATTAGCCCTTTTGGAGACCCTTTGACCAAAAGCCTGAATTCATAATAATGAATCAAAAAATACCTAATAGATTAATCAAAGTGTATCACTTACAAAATAGATTATAATTTTAGAATCGTAGTCAAGAGCGTAATCTAGACCAAGAGTTTACAAAGAAGTCTTTTTCGACTAAACTAATCATGAGTTATCTTTTCCTTAACAAAGGCATGCTTAAAATTACAAGGTTATATGAGAAAGCGTAAGAGTCAGGGCAATTGAGAAACTCCACATGATGACCAAGGAAAGGGGTGGTTATAAAGTTGTTCTTTAGATAAGAATTTATACTTGTTGGCAAACTTTCAAGAAAAGAAAAAAGACAAAAAAAGAGAAGAGAGAGAAAGTAAAGGCTTGTCATAAGTTTTTTGTCTATTTTCAAATTCATGTTGGTTCGATTAGCGAAACTTTCAATTCAGGTCATCTGTTTCCTTTTTAATGTGGTCATACATTTTAAGTTGATCACATTAATCTAAGTCATTAAGGGGACTTAATCCCTGATGCCTCTTTTGTCATTAGATGATTTTTCTTTAAATTCTTTATTTGTAAATATTTTTCAAACTAGGAAGTTCCTTTTTGAAAAACTGGTTACTTTCTTTACTTTACTTCTTCAATCCTTCATTAACCTTCCTTAGGATTCTAGCCAGCTCTTAGAGTGCTGACTCCTCTTTTATTCTTTTTGGGATTCTAGCTAGCTTTTAGGGTGCTATCCTGTCTTTCTAGGGTTATAACTAGCTTTCAAAGTGTTACCCCTTCTTTCTTCAATTTCCTTTAGGATTGTTAGCCAGCTTATAGGGCACATTCCTTTACCGATTTCTTTTAGCGAGCCTATAGGGTATTTCTCCTCACCAATTTATGTAGCCAGCCCATAGGGCGCTTCTCTCCACTAATCTCTTTTAGCAAACCCATAGGGTGCTTTTCTTCACCAATCTCTCTTAGCAAGCCCATAAGGCACTTCTTTTCACCAATCTCTCTTAGTAGGCACATAGGGCGCTTCTCTTTTTTAATTTCTCTTTAAGGTCTTAGCTAGTTTAAGGAGTGCTTCACTTGAATCATCTTAGTTAGTCAACTTATAGGGGCACGACTAAGTTTTCAACATCTTTTTAAGATCTTAGCCAACTCAAGAAGTGCTTCACTTATATCACCTTGGCTAGTGAGCTCATAGGGGTACAACCAAGTTTTCAACATCTTTTAGGATCTTAGCCAGCTTAAGGAGCACCTAACCTGTATCATCTTGGTTAGTTAGCTTATAGGGGTACGATTAAGTTTTCAACATCTCTTTAAGGTCTTACTTAGCTCAAAGAGTACTTCGCTTGTTTCATCTTGGTTAGTCAGCTTATAGGGAGACAACCAAGTTTTCAACATATCTTAAGATCTTAGCTAGCTCAAGGAGCACTTTACCGTTTTACCTTGGTTAGTTAGCTTATAGGGGTACAATTAAGTTTTCAACATCTTTTAGGGTCTTACCCAACTCAAGGAGCGCTTAACTTATTTTATCTTAGTTAGTCAGCTTAGAGGGGTATGAATAAGTTTTCAACATCCCTTTAAGGTCTTAGCAAGCTTAAAGAATGCTTCTCTTAAAGAGTGCTTCACTCATTTTATTTTGGTTTGTTCGCTCATTGAGGTACGACTAAGTTTTCAACATCTCTTTAGCGTTTTAGTTAGCTCATGGAGAGCTTCGCCCATATCACCTTGGTTATTCAGCTCATAGGAGGACGACTAAGTTTTCAACATCTCTTTAAGATTTTAGTTAGCTTAAGGAGTGCTTTGCCCGTATCATTATGGTTAGTCAGCTCGTAAAGGCACGACAAAGTTTTCAACATCTTTTTAAGGTCTTAGCCGACTTAAGGAGTACTTTGCCAGCTCAAGGAGTACTTTGCCTATTTCATCTTGGTTATTTAACTCACAAGGGCATGACTAAGCTTTCAACATTTCTTTAAGGTCTTAGTCAGCTTAAGGAACGCTTCGCCTATATCATCTTCGTTAGTTAGCTCATAAGAGCATGACCAAGTTTTTGACATCTCTTTAGCATCTTAGCTAGCTCAAGGAGTGCTTTTCCCATTTCATCTTGGTTAGTCAACTCATAAGGGTACGACCAAGTTTTTATCATCTCTTTAGGGTCTTAGTTACTCAAGGAGCACTTCCCTTGTATCATCTTAGCCAGTCAGCTTATAGGGGCATGATTAAGTTTTCAACATCTCTTAGGGTCTTAGCCAACTTAAAGAGTGCTTTGCCTGTTTTATCTTAGTTAGTTAACTCATAGGGGTGTAGCTAAGTTTTTAACATCTCTTTAGGGTCTTAATTAGCTCAAAGAGCACTTTACTCGTTTCATCTTGGTTAGTTAGCTTATAGGGGTACGACCAAGTTTTTAACATCTCTTTAGGTCTTAGCTAGCTGAAGGAGTGCTTTGCCTGTTTCAACTTGGTTAGTCAACTCATAGGGGCACGACTAAGTTTTCAACATCACTTTAGGGTTTTAGCCAGCTTAAAGAACGCTTTGCCCATATTATTTTGGTTAGTCAATTCATAAGATCAGGACTAAGTTTTGAACATCTCTTTAAGGTCTTAACTAGCTCATAGAGCACTTCGCTTGCATCATCTTGGTTAGTTAGCTTATATGGGTATAACCAAGTTTTTAACATCTCTTTAGGGTCTTAGTTAGCTCAATGCGTACTTTACCTATTTTACCTTGGTTAGTTAGCTTATAGGGGTACGATCAAGTTTTCAATATCTCTTTAAGATTTTAGCTAGCTTAAGGAGCGCTTCATTCGTTTCATATTGGTTAGTCAGCTTATAGGGGTACAACCAAGTTTTCAACATATCTTCATGGTCATAGCCAGCTCAAGGAGTGTTTCGCCCATCTTACCTAGGTCGGTTAGCTCAGTGAGGCACTACTAAGTTTCAATATTTCATTTAGCGTTTAATAACTAGGTTTTTCAGATTCTTTTAGGGTTTTTGCCAACTTATAGGGGCACTACCTTCTTTCAATTTCTATTGTGTCTTGGTTAGCTCTTAGAGTACCTCTTCTCTCTTTCACCTTTCGCCATTCACTAAACCCTTAATGGACCAAACTTATGATAGCTAGTTAGATGTAGCGCTTCTTAGGACAAATTCCACTTTTAGGATAAAAATAGTGTCATTTTATTTTTGTGGTAACGTTTTACTTAAATTTTAGCATAAAGAGGGGTAGCTGTAGATATCTTATTTCTGTCCCTTTTTATTTTTTAAAAACTTTTAGAATATGGTAAGGGGTCTTAATTTAGAAAAAAAAAAAGCAAAAAAAAAAATAATTTAGAAAAAAATACAAAAAATTAAAAATTTAGAAAAATACCAAAAAATAAAAAAATTATAAAAATTTAGAAAAATTAGAAAAATACAAAAATATAGAAGAATTAGAAAAAATCACAAAAAATAGAAAAGTTTAGAAAAAATCACAAAAAATAGAAAACTTTGGAAAAATCACAAAAAATAGAAAAATTATAAAAGTAGAGGATTTATGGAAATTTAGGAAATAAATGATAAATCTATAAATAATAATAAAATTTTAGATAGTTTAAGTTTTTTTTTATTAAATTTAAGTTTTTTCAAGGCCTTAATACGAGGAGGGCCATTAGACTTGAGCTTATATTTAAATCTAATTTAGGTTGACCTTGTCCATATGTGCAATCTGATTGCACACATAAATAAAGAATAAGCTAACGACCTAACAGTATAGCACTTGGACTTGCAGTTGCACTTTACCCTTGCACTTTCACTTAAGGGTCTTAGGTTCGAATCTCTTAGCATGCACTTTGTGCCTTTTTCTTTTTTGACAATAGAAGCACACGTGGCAAGGGACCATTGGGCTACGTATCAACACCTAACATGTAGTCGAGCTATGGCGTACAATGGTTCGACCATGTGACTAATGTGGCGCCATGTTAGCATCCATTTTCCTTCTCTTTCTTTCCCTTTTCTTCTCTTTCTCCTTCTTTTCCTTTCTTTCCCTCTCCTTCCTACACAACAACACACTTCACGGAATTCAATGTGGTCAAACTTTCAAAATTTGGACAATTTTCATTAAATTCTTAATTAAGTTCCTTGTTAAGAAGCTCTCTCTCTCTCTCGTGACAACTTAACAAAAAGAGACTAACATCTGACTCCAATTAAAAAAGCCCAACGCTCTAATTCACCTTCCTGGACAACTTTCTCTCTTTTGACCTTCACTTAAACACTAACCCAAACCCTATGCACACAATAGTACTCTATCCGACCCCTTACGAATAATACATACAAACTGACTGCTCCTTGACTCACTCTCTCTCTTCACTGTTGTCTAGCAACATAACCATACGATCGGACCCACCATACACATGCCACCTAAACTCGACTTCACTATTCGACCACCTCCGACGACATACCCCTACGCACAACACAGATCGTACACCTATCCTCTCTCTCTCTCTCTCTCTCTCGCTAGAACATTCATGACCCATGCTTACGCACCAACAGCCTATACTCAACCAACAATGACCTAACACCATAACCAACAATAGTCGTGTGCACCATCCTCATATACCAGACCACGCCATAATACACCCTCTTCGTCGAACACTGCACTCACCCAAAACACAATACTAATCCTCGACCTCTCTTCCTTAACCTACAATGATCTCCTTATCGCATGGCCATCCATCATGCATGACGCATAAGAACACCACCATGAAACATCACCACTATAGGCCAAAACACTTAAACCAACCACTTAGACGAGTTCATAGCATCCCTAAACCTCTAACCGAACACTCCTTTGACCTTCATCGAACGCCACCATGTGTGCCACCCAATAACTACCATTGTCGTTCGAACTGACAACCACCAAATGGCCATTAAACGTGGTGGCATCGAAACTACCTTGCATTCCCAAATAGAATACTTATAAAAATCAACTTTTCCACTTAATTCAATGCCTGAATCGATTGGAATCATCACCTTCGATTGCTGCTACATCTTTGATCTGCGACCTACAAGCCGACTCAAATCTGTGCTCTAGACTCGACTCGTTGTCCAGCTTCGACCAGCACCTAAAGCTCCAAAGTCTACCCCTTTTTCCTTTTGGTTGTTTTGTAATTTTTTTTTTTGTTGTTGTTTTTTTAATTTATTTTTGCATTATAATTGTAACTAAAAAAAACCAAAAAAAAAAAAAATAAAAGAAGAAAAAAAAAGTGAGAAAAATAATGAAAAAAGAAAAAAAAAAGAGAAAAAGAAAAAAGTATGAGTAAGCTTAATTTAGTTTTTCCCTATTGAAGCATAACAAAAATACATATATAAATAAATAAATAAATAAGTAAATAAAATAATAAAAAGAATGTCTTCATCACTTAGCAAAACTATATTTCAAATAAATAAAAATAATTAATCCTTTTCCAAAATTAGGGCCCTATTTAGAATCTTTCAAAAATAAAACCCTGATTTAGAACCCCTTAAAGATCTTTTCTAAAAAGAAATCAAACTGGCTAAATAACATAAACCCGAGTGTTTTCTCTTAGATTAAAATCAACCAACCCGTTTAATTTTTCTAAATAAACTATGTACATTTGATCTCGAATAATTGGTACGTAGATACTTATAAGGTGATGTAATAAACAAAAAAACCTATTTTTCCATTTTAGTTTAAATTATTCAAATTAGTCAACTTATTAACCAATAATTGAATTTTGTTTTATAGGATAATTTTTGAAAGGTAATTTTAAGGGATTAAGTCTAAATTTGGAAAGTTAATAGTACCTATAAAGGTTTAAAAAATTTAACCCTTGAACTTGTTTTTTTGGTTCTCAAAACCGTTTTATAAAATTGGTTTTTATCAAAGAGACCATTAACTAAATTATAATCAATCTACTTAATTGGTTGTAATTTAATTTTTTGCTTGAATTCGAATGGGTAGCGAATCCAAAATATTTTCAAAAATAAAAGAATAAATTTTTTTTAAACCTTAGTTGAGAGTCAGTATTAAATAGGTAGGGTTTAATATTGATTGATTTTAAAAAAGACTAATTTATAAAAGCAAGAAAAAGTTAGGCCTGACATACATATTATATATTCTTACATATTATACATTATTACATAATCTACACTTAAAACACATATATAACATTTGTAACACCATGAATATCATTTTTCATCACTAAATAACATATTAAAATATCTAATTACATACTAAATCAGAATTTATAAGACAATTATAAAATAACACTTATAACTTTAGAAATAAGATTATATGAAAATATTAGATATCGAAAAAAAAACCCCTCTAGTCCCTTTTTCTTTTTCTTCTTCTTCTTTTTTTTTTCTTTTTTTCTTTTTCCTTCGTCACTCTCTCTATTTCTTTCTCTCTTTCCTTTTCTCTTCTCTTCTCTGTCTCTAGCCTATTTTCTCTTACTCGATTCTTTTTTTTCTTTCCTTTTCTCCCCTCTTCTCTCTCTCTCTCTCTTCTAAATTCTCATCTCCCTCTTTCTTTTCTTGTCCCAAACACAACCCTCCCACCTAGTGTCTCTTTTATAGAGATTGGTGATATGAATATATATATATATATATTTTTTGTTAATTTAATTTTATGTAACATTTTGAGTATAATTTTATCATGATTTATTATTTATAAAGTTTCATAATATATTTCAAAAATAGTAGAACATTATGTTATATATCTAATCTAAAATTTTTATTTTAAAGTAATTAAAATTTAATCCGATAAACTTTGTGTTATAATCTATATATTGGTTGTATTTCAACTTATTTTTGAAATTCGACTTTGTAGGACTATTCCTTATAATTTTTAGAGAACCCATATTACCATTTGGTCTTATTAGTAACTACTTTTTCATTAGTCTTACGTTTCAAGATAAAGCCTTAAATATGCTTTTCTTTAATAGATGATATATATATATATATATATATGGATAGGTTCTATAAATTATTTAGGACTTATTCACATGTATCTTATATATAATTTTACTCACCAATACTAGTTATTAAGATCACGTAATTGATTTTAAAAGATTTATTATAAACTATATCTAAAATTACAAAATTCTATGGTATAGAGATTAGACTTAATAAACTTAATAATTCTAACAAAATTGTATATACATAAGCTTAATTTAAGATATTAAAGCTATGCAGTTATTTTTTTTCAATTCTTAGTATATTTATCATGAGGGTTTAACTTAATTTTAGAAACATTGATTTAATTCACAATTTCTAAAGTATATCTCAAGTACTGAACTTTTTATTTTATTTCTTATTAATTTATATAATTGCATATAATTTACTTTTAGTAATTCATTAATTATCAGAACTTATTTTACACATTTACAATAAATAACGTGGTATCATATGTATAACTTAATATTATAATATTTAATCATTTTTTTCATTTATGTTCCTAAATCCAAAGACATGGGATTACTTTTAGTAATATTTCTAACTTCTTAGCAAAACTGAGACTTGATTAGATAATTTACATAATTTCCTTATAACACGGTACTCTAATATGCTATGAAGTATGGATCTTAACCTACTTAAAGTCTTCGATTTACTTACTTGAGTCTGATGTGAGTAGTATTATCGCCACTTACTCCTATAATATAAATATCATTTTAATATTTATACTCTTATTACATATAAGCTTCAAATAATTATTTTTAATTTAAATTTATAATTTTACTTAATTATTTAGGTTCTATATTACTTATAATGAAAAATTTATTAAATATATATATTATTCTATTATATATATACATGTTGAATATGTACTACCTTTCCATATTGCTTATCGTGTAACCCTTATATATATATATATATATAATTGTAACATAGTAATGTAACATAATGTTATCAGTGAAGGTGTTATTTTAATAAGTAATATATGTCTATAGCATGTATATATATTTTTTAAATAGCACTAATTACATTTAAAATATTATACAATATGTAATTTATCTTATATGTGTAATATTATGTGTGAGTGTGTGTGGGAAAGATGATTCATACGAATATTTATATATATATATTTAACTAGCTCATTTATGAGTTATTAAGTGGAAACCATCAAAATATAACTATTAATATTCTAAGTTTAAAATTCAAAAAAGCAGAAATTTATAGAATTGTATATATAAAATACTCTAGTTAGGAAAATAACGAGATTATGTATATATCTTTTCTATAACTATTAAATATCAATTAAAAGAAACAATACTTATAATTTATAGAAAGAAAGTTACCTAGAAATATTGAACACTGGAAAAATTAAATCTTATAATTTCTTTACTTATTCTTCTTCTTCTTCTTTTCTTTCTTTGTTTTTTTTCTTTTTTTCCCCTCCAACACACTCTTGTCCCTTCTTTTCTCTCTTCCTTGTCTGATCTTGTTTGTCTAATTATTTTTCTCCCAAATGGCTTAAACGCTATGCGTTGATTTATATAATAAATTTTTTATCCAATTTTACATGATCTTTCAAGTGTAATTTTATCATGATTTAATATTTATCAAGTTCCACAATATATTTAAAAACTAATAGAACATTATATTATACACCTAATCTAAAATTTTTATTTCTAGACTAATTAAAATTTAACTTAATAAACTTTACATTATAATCTATATTGGTTATATTTTAACTTATTTTTGAAATCCAACTTTACAATACTATTCCTTATAACTTTTGATGAACTTATATTACCATTTGGTTTTATTTAAGACTAATTTTTTATTTGTCTTATGTTTCAATATAAGGTCCTAAATATACTTTTCTTTAATATATAATATATATGAATATTTTCCATTAATTAATTAGGACTTATTCATATACATTTTATATATAATTTTACTCATTAATATTAATTATTAAGATCAGATAGTTGATTTCAAAAGATTTATTATTAAGAAGTTCTATGTTATAATAATTAGATCCGATAAATTTAATATTTTTAAGAAAATTTCATAATGAACTAAATTTAAAATATTAAAGTTATACTGTTACTTTTTTTAAATTTTTATTACCTAGTTAGAAGGGTTCAATTTAATTCTAAGAATGTTAATATAATTCATATTTTCTAAAATGTATCTTATGCACTAAACTTTTCATTTTATTTCTTATTAATTTATATAATTACATATAATTTATCTTTAGTGATTTGTTAATTATTGGAACTCATTTTACGCGTTTTCGATAAATAATGGGTAATATACATATAACTTAATAATTTAACATTTAATTATTTAATTTTCTTAATTCTAAATTTACAGGATTATTTCTACTAATATTTTTAATTTCATTGTAAAATTTGGACTTAATCGGATAATTTATGTGATTGTTCTAAATTTTAAGAACCATCTTCAAATTGATCAATTGCGAGTTTATTACCATTTTTTTTTTGTCTCACTTGTGATGAGGCCGGAATATTTTTTAATATGGATAATGTAATAGTATTACTTATTAAAAAAAGCAATTTAAGAGAATTTATTTAGTTGGATAAGATTTTAATTAATGAATGTAATGTTATTAGTTGTTGTGGAAAAAAGAAAAGTTTAATAAGTGAAAAAAATAAATTCTATTCAAGCAATAAATGCATCTTAAAAAGAGCAAATGACAAACATAAGATTTGAACCAAAGGCCTATATTTACAAAATAAATACTTAACCACTAAACTATACTTTAAGATATATATTTAATATATATATATATATTTCTTTTCTAAAGATTTTAAAAAGTAACTTTTCTCGAGTTTGGGAACCGGGGCACCTATTGGCCCCCCTTAGACCCGCCATTACTATTAATATTCTCTAACTAACGAGAAAGGTTAATTAGGATTAATTGATTAATTATATATATTTATATGTAGATGCATATTCTTTTAAAGAGGTGGCTGTAAACCAATTGTAGATCGATAGCAGGATTGGTTGCAACTAACACTTGTTTTGTTTTTTAAAAGGCAGTAATAGAAAAGAAGAAATAGACTAACTTATTAGTATTTTAAAGTTTAAATAGGGTTTAAAATTTGCAAAAATACTTCTAATATAGAAATAAATAAATGAGGGTATATTATAGCATGAAATTAAATGAAACATTGGTTTGAGGTATTTCATTTTCTTAGGGTCTAAATTATTTTAGATTCGAAGGCTTTTCGATTCGTATTAAACTGATAAGTTCTTAACATTGTTCTAATGAACGTTCTTTTATTTGCTGTGACATATATATATATAAATGCAAATGCATATATATATAAATTGTATAAGTATTCCATTTTACTAACCATATGTAAACATATTATATATATTAATTATGTATATTACCTTTTTGGCCTCTTGATATATGCTATCGACATATGTACCACATATGACATTAAATCTCAAATAAGAGTTAATATTTAATTATGCCATATTATATAACATGTTATACATAAACAATATTATAATATTATGTCATATACATTAGTTCCAATTTGTACTATAATATATGCTATATTTATGTATGAACTGATATGAAAGTAGCATTGGGCACTCTCCAATTACTTATTAAAGAGGTTATTCATTCCAACCAACTTTTGGTGCTGCTGCTGTTGTGATGTATATGATCGGGATGAACTTTTCTAACTTCTACCTAGGATCCTAGGACTTCTGTTAGCGCCGCCCAATGTGCTATTATATTATATTTGCATATATTTATTAGGATAAAACATAAAACTGGGAATGGGGTAATGACATCCAATATCTTTTGGGATTTGACGACTGATGAGATGATCATATGAAAAGTCCCCTGAAAACTGGTGTCCAGGCAATTTTATTGGTTGTTCAGTGGTCAACATTTTCAAAAAGAATAGTTTCTAAATAGAGAGTGACGCAGAGAGTTTGGTGGGCTAATGAAGGGCTTGTTCCGATTTCTGATTATTAACTCGACTTGTAAATTTTCGTACTATCAAAAACTAAAATAAAATTTGAAATATAAAAAATAAAAAAGAGGAAGAAGCTATATGCTATGCATGCCCATCTCATATCAAATCTCATGATGATGCTTATTCTTCCAATCTAACCTGGAAATGAAAGAAGGGTCAAAGTGACAGATAATTATGGGAGACTTTTGGTCAAAATAGATTATCCTGAGGAAGATTTTGTGTAAAAAAAGAAAAGAAAAAAGAAAAAGGGGGAGGGTGAAGGGTGGGTTGTTGTTGTGTTTAGGGTTTACAGATCAAAGGCGAGATTAAAGGTGTTTAGTGTTATAGTAAAGTAAAAATAATAAAGAAGATGTGGCTTCCAAAGGGAAATAATCTGGAAAAGAAAGGATCATCAGGGAATGGATTGGTGGCAGTAGCAATAGACAAGGACAAAGGAAGCCAACATGCTCTCAAATGGGCTGCTGAGAATCTCCTCTCCAAGGGAAAAACTGTCATTCTCATCCATGTTGTCCAACTTCCATCTTCTTCTGCATGTAAACAAAAATCTCCGCTTAATATTATTATTAGAATGTATGATACTCATGAATCATTCTCATCCATGATGATGATGTTGTTGTTGTTGTTGTTGTTTGTAGCACAAATCCATCATTCCCATGCTCTTAGCATCAACGGAAACGCATCACCACACAGGCAGCATCTTGAAAGGCTAACAAAGGACCTTTTCCTCACCTTCCATTGTTACTGTACCCGTAAAGATGTGTGTTAGTTTTATATATATATATAAAACAACAACATTACATTGTGCATTTGCTTTGCCTAGGCCTAGCCTGTGTTCTCATATTGATTATGAAAATGTCATTTTTTTTTTCCCAAGTCAGATACAATGTCTTGACGTCGTGCTTGAGGACACCGAGGTAGTCAAAGCACTCACGGAATATGTTTCGTATGCTGCAATCGAGAACTTGGTTCTCGGCACTTCTTCTAAGCATGGATTCATCAGGTGTTTTTCGAGTTTCCATAATGATGTACATTTACTAATTAACCTGGAGTAAAATACAATGTCTCACAAACGCTCCTTCGTAGTGTTTACATTGCTAAGATTTCTCTTCCAGGTAAAATAGATTTTTATGACAAATGGTTTTTTTTTTTTTAAATTCCCTTCCCTTCCCTTCCCAGATTTAAGACATCAAGTGTATCGAGCGGTGTATCAAAAGGGGCTCCAGATTTCTGCACTGTTTACATTATTTCTAAAGGCAAGATATCATCCGTACGCAATGCATCTCGTCCAGCTCCATTTACCTCCCCACTGATTACTCAAATGCAGAATCTGAGTAAGCAAACCATGGATCCTTCCGGAACGCAATGCAAACCCACTTTACGAGGTATGCTTTGCTTGCTTTTTTGGGCCTTGCCCGTTTTGTCCTCCAAATGAGATTGAGATGTCCTGCTCCATCTTCATATGCTTTGCTGCAGAAAGAGCATCCATGAAGCCTATTACCATGCAGGATGACTCCAATAGGTGCGTAAGTTATGGACATATCTATTTAGATTACATGAGAAATTGGATTGAATTCGATATTTGAAATGGTAATTCGTTTTATATGCAAGTGCAACATCGATATACACTCATATACTGGTAGCATAATGAAGCAGGTCGCCTTTCGGCGGAGGAAGACTCTCAACTGGGAGTCTAAACGATATGTCGGAATTGGAATCTGACATATCATTTGTCAGCTCCGGCAGACCGAGCCCTGACCGCAACTCCTCATTCCTTTATGACGCCGTTGATTTAGCCCACATCTCAACGATATCCGCTGGCTCGGAAGGGCATGCATCGATCCGTTCAGGACCAAGGTTGTCAGAGCACGGTTCTCTCCACGACTTCTCATCGGTTTCACAGGACAGTGGAAGGACATCATGTTCATCGCAAAACGTGGTAAACACATCTAGAGTCAATCCATGCGGTAGAATTATTTATCAAAAAGAAATAATATATTGGACACTTGCTAGGATAATCACTCATTCTTGATGGAATTCACCAAAATTTAACTCTTGATGGATGCAAAAAATATAGAAACATGATAGTCAAGACATTGTTTACACTCAGATTGATAATAGACGATTCTTGGCAGGATGAGGTTGAAATGGAAATGAGGCGGTTAAGGCTTGAGCTGAAGCAGACTATGGAAATGTACAGTAATGCATGCAAGGAAGCACTCACAGCGAAACAGAAGGTTTAAGAAACTCGATTATCATCATGGTCACGGTATGATGATTTCGTTTCTTACGTAAGACAAGATTCATGCAGGCACTGGAACTTCACCACTGGAGACTTGAAGAAGAAAGAAGACTGGAAGAAGCACGAGTTGCTGAAGAAGCGGCATTGTCAATGGCAGACAAGGAGAGGGCTAGATGCAGAGCAGCTGTGGAGGAAGCTGAAGCAGCACAGAGGATTGCAGAACGGGAGGCGAGAAACAGACTGAATGCGGAAATGAAGGCCCATGTCGATGATATAAGATACCGGAGGTACAGCATCGAAGAGATTGAAGCTGCCACCAATTTCTTCTCTACACCCCTCAAGATAGGGGAAGGAGGCTATGGCCCGGTCTTCAAGTGTTATCTTGATTATACACCGGTCGCCGTTAAGGTTTTACGTCCAGATGCAGCGCAAGGAAGGTCACAGTTTAATCAGGAGGTAATTGGAAATGTGAAATATCAAATCAAAGGTGTTTGTTTCTTTTCCCTTTCTTCCTGTTTTACACTGTTTCCGTTACATATTATGGGTTTTGATCGACTTTGTATTTACAACAACTGATGTGATGACACGTCCTTCTCAACAGTATTGGAAATCTGAATTGCTAAATGTGCCTTGTCGATCAAGAAAAGAAAGGGAACTCTTAGGTTTCTGTTGAACTAAAACAAATGATTTGCTGTGACCGACTTTCAATGATACATAATATATAAGAAATTTTCTATTAAATTTCCAGGTGGAAGTACTGAGCTGCATTAGGCATCCAAACATGGTGCTTCTCCTAGGAGCTTGCCCAGAGTATGGCTGTCTTGTTTACGAATACATGGCCAATGGAAGCTTAGAGGACCGGCTGTTACGGCGAGGGAACAGTCGTGCGCTGTCTTGGCAAGTCCGATTTCGTATCGCCGCAGAGATCGCGACGGGTCTACTGTTTCTGCACCAGACGAAGCCAGAGCCAATAGTCCACCGTGATCTCAAGCCCGGCAATATCTTGCTGGACCATCACTTCGTGAGCAAGATCAGTGATGTTGGGTTGGCAAGGCTGGTTCCCCCATCCGTTGCGGAGAACGTGACGCAATATCGGATGACATCCACGGCAGGAACCTTCTGTTACATCGATCCCGAGTATCAGCAAACGGGAATGCTTGGCGTGAAATCGGACGTGTATTCCCTGGGGGTCATGCTGCTGCAGCTGATAACGGCGAAGCCACCGATGGGTATCACTCACCTGATAGCCAAGTCCATAGAAGAGGGCAGCTTCTCAGAAGCACTGGATCCTGCAGTGCCGGACTGGCCGGTTGAGGAAGCCTTGTCTCTGGCCAAGATTGCGCTGCAATGCTCGGAGCTGAGAAGGAAAGACCGGCCAGATCTAGGGAAGATGGTATTGCCAGAACTCAGTAGATTAAGGGATTTCGCTGAACAGAACATGCGTCAAATCTTAGTTGGTGGTGGTGGAGGCAGCTTAGGTCCATTCCCCGATAACAGTGACGCTTCTATAACTCAGGTTAATCTTTTTAATTTTCATTGTTATTATTATTATTATTATTTAATTTCAACTCGAGCCCTGCCTGTTCTTTTTTTTTTTTTTAATTGACTTTTTTTTTTTTTTTGGGTGTTGTTTTTCCTTTTTGCAGGAAGTGATGAGCGACCCTCAGCTTGCCCATGTACACTCGGGCAGTTCAAAAAGCCAGTCCAATTCCAATGCTTCTGTAGCTACAATAGGATAAAAGCAAAAGCCTAAGTTTATGTATGTCTTTGTCTTCCAAAGTCCAAAAAGTGCCAATGATATATTCAAAAAACAAAAAGGAAGGAAAGGGGCACTTCTTATAATTTTCCCAGAAATTTTTTTATTTTTATTAGGGATTTCTTCGGAGGGAGTAGAAACTCCTAAGGAAAAAATAGGAATTCCAACACCGAAAGAGCAGGAGGAAGCCTCCTCCTCATTTCCCTTTTAATTTTGATGTAAAATGCGTGTGAATAGAAATACAGCTACTAGTGTGTCTAACGTAGGAAATTTTGTTTTATTTATTTCTTCATCCATTTATTTATTTATTAATACCATATGTTCATAATTTTATCCCAAAAGTTGGTAAATTTTCTTGAAAATTTGTAGCTTTGCTTAATATTAGTCTATAAAATTATTATATAGATTGAAACTTCCAAAAGTACGATTGAAATAACAAAAAAAAAAAAATGAAATATGTTTTTTTCCTAAAAAAAAAAAGTCTAATACTGATTCTAAAAATATTTTAAAAAGAACATAGGGGACCTCAAAAAGAAAAGAGAAGGTTTACTTTTTAATTTTCATTCCACACACATGTATATATAATTATAATTTTCGAAAGGATAATTATCTTAGGGTGGTACTTTTGATTGTTGATTGCGTGCATCTCTTAGGTAGGATGAAGTTGAGAGATTTCTAACATGGGTAGAAAGATGAAATTAGGGAGAAGCAAGAGAACGGGAATAAATTATCTCAAAATCTTGCGTACATGCATAACAGTTCCTAAGTGGTCTTAATTGTTCTTGATATCTTTCATCAATTTTCAAATTTTATCTTTCACAAGATAATTTCATAAATGTGATGACGTTTCTTTGAATCTTTAGAATATTTCAAATGAGGAGGAGAAGGTTTATATTTATATATTTCAAGCTCATTTTCAATCTTGAATGACTATAGAGATTGATGGATATAATGAGCCGTTTATGACATCTATTAAATCATTTTGATAATCAATGAACATGAAGTATGAACACCTCTTTGAACTACTCTTGGTCATCTTGTTTCATGCATAGTTAGGTGCACCATTCAATTCAACCTCAACAAATAGATATTTAAGAGGTTTTGCATCCTTACCTTCCCTTAGATACATATCTTCTAACAATGCATTAATTTTTGCCATGATTTTATCTGTCTCGACCTCAATATTAATTGTCAATGTTATGCCCTCTATCATTGCCATTGGGAGATGAAGGGGGGAGGGTATAGGAGGAGGGAGGAGTAGCTCTAGGGGCATGCTCCATTTTATCACCTATGGGAGTATGAGAAGAGGTAGAAGAAATTGCATATATACCTTTTAAGATTGGATCGAAAGTTGCAAGAAATCAAAAAGAAAAGTTTTAAGTTTGAGGTAAGATTTTAAACCTTGGAAATGACTTAAAGAACAATCCAAATTCTTGACTAAAATCCTTAAAGTTTGCAAAAGGAAGAAAAATTGGATTTTGAATGTGAAACCACCTATTTATAGGTATGCATGATAACTGTTTAATTAGCTCTTATGGAAGTACTTACCTAGTCTTGCCGATAGTACCTTAAATTGCCAAATCTTTCTTCGAAAAGTTCTATCAAAACCAACCGACTCATTTTTCGAAACGACTTCAAACCTGGAACTCCTTGCCATACCCCCCAACCTTCTCTTTTTTTGAGATGTCCTAAAAATCAGCCCGATATAGAATGCCCTCTACTTGCTCTTCAGTTTATTTGTCTCATCTCTAATTAATAAATATCTGCTGTGAGGTAATTGCTCATCTGGGTTTCGCCTTTCCCTAACAAATAGTTAATAAAACTCCCTACCAAGGGAGATCAATCCGTAATAGAGTATTTTAAAGAGTTTTGTTAATTATCAATAGTTGATATCTCACATTTCAATTTCTCTCGTGTTTTCGGTATATGGGCTCAATTAAATGGGACAAGGGAGCAGGACCTTTTAATAGAGCAAGAAGAAGGTATGGTGATGATTTTAATGTCGACAATTGCTAAGGATACCAACTTTACTGGTAGAGAATGAAAATTAGACCAAAATAACATTCAAAACGACTGGCATTTTCATGTTCTAAGTAAAAATTTCCATTGACTTTTTATGGGTAGTACAACTTTATAGCGTTAGCATTTACAGGGTCTCTTAATTCTGATTTATCCATTTGGGACAAAATTAAAGGTCCTTCTGATAATACTTGCTTTAAGACATAAGGACCTTCATAATTGGGAGCAAATTTTCCCCTAGAGTCTTGTGCATTTAGGAGAGCCTTTCTCAACACCATATCAACCTCTTAAAGTTTCAGGGTCATACTTTTTTATTGAAAGCCTGAGCCATTCTTTGTTGGTAATATTGATTATGACATAGGGCTATCAATCTTCTCTCATCAATCAGATTCGGTTGCTTGATGCGTTTCTTCACCTAATTGGCTTTGTTTAATTGGGTCTTTGATAGTACTTTAAGAGACGAGATCTCAACCTCTATTGGTAATACTGCTTCAGTGTCGTATACCAAAGAGTAGGATATTGCCCCAATCGACGTTTTGATGGAAGTTTAATAGGCTATAAGTGCGAATGGAAACATCTCATGCCAATCTTCGTATGTAACAACCATTTTTTCAATTATTTTTTTGAGGTTTTTATTGGCCACTTCAACGGCTCCATTCATTTAGGGTCGGTAAGGGGTAGAGTTCCTATGAATGATCTTGAATTATCGATACAACTTTAACATAAGTTTATTGTTAAGATTAGTGCCATTGTTGGTGATGATTGTTTCTGGAGTCTTGTATCAAGCTAAGATATCTCTTTTGATGAACTCAACTACGACTCCTTTAGTAACACTCGAATATGATGAGGCTTTAATCTATTTGTTAAAGTAGTCGATGGCGACCAATATAAAGCGATGCCCATTGGATGCTTTTGGAGTAATTGAGCTGATCATATCTATTCCTCACATTGAAAAAGACCACAGTGTTGAGAGTATGTATAATTCTTAAGGTGGGACGTTTATCTTATTTGCATAAACTTGGCATAAGTGACAGTACTTGACGTAGTTGATGCAATTGCCTTCCATTATTGACCAGTAATATCTGAGCTTCATGATTTTCTTATCAAGCATGTAGCCATTCATGTGGGGAACACATCTTCCTTTGTATACTTCTTTTATCAAAATCTCGGCTTCTTTGTCATTTATACACCTTAAAAGCGTATCGTCAAAAGACCGTCGGTACAAAGTGGATTTGCTTACTAGGAATTGGGCAACTAATCTCCTAATCATCCTTCTATCATTTTTCTCGACCTCTTCATGGTATGTGCCTTGTTGTAGGGACATTTTAATATCATGGTACTACGACTTTTTGCCATTCATACCTTTAATTGTCAGACAGAAGGTGGGCTTGTCTTCAATTTCAATAGTGAGGGGCTAAATCTCGACTCTACTGCATATCTAGACCATAGATGTAAGAGTGGCTAAGGCATCGGCAAATTGATTATGAGTCCTCGGTATATGATTGAAAGTGATTCCTTCAAATTTCTCCATTAGTTTAGTTAAGTGCTGGTGATAAGATACTAGTTCAGGATTTTTTGTTTTATATTCTCCCCAAGCTTGGTCGATAATAAGTGAAGAATCCCCATATACTTCTAATTCTTGAATATCTTTATCTAGGGCCATTTTAAGTCCCAGATGCATGCTTCGTACTTAGTGATATTATTTATGTATGGGAAAATGAGCCTTATAGCTATAGGGTATTGCATACCTTTAGGGGATATCAGTATTACCCCAATTCCACACCTAAACACGTTTACTACCCCATCGAAGAACATTTTTCATTTCGATAGTTCATCGTCTTCTCCTTTATCAGAACTTTCCTCGGCTACTAAGATATCTTCATCGGGGAAATTGACTTGTACCTCTTGGGGGTATTATAAGAGGGATTCCTTGTTAACTGATCAGCTAGAGCTTAACCCTTAACTGAATTCCAGTTCATGTATATAATGTTGAACTTTGATAGTAGCATTTGCTACTTTAAGATTTTGCCAATTAAGGTCGGTTTATCTGCGAAGTATTTTAAGGGATTGTATTGAGTCAGCAATTTAACCTGCTAATAAAGCATATATTTTTTAAGCTGATGCATTACCCAGACTAAAGCACAATAAGTTCTTTCAATTTTTGAATATTTTTGTTCCCCTTCAGTAAATTTCTTACTCAAGTAATATATAGTTCATTCTTTCCTTCCTTGTCTTTTTAATTGAGCATACACGCCATGGATTTTGGTAATATTGTCAGGTATAGAATCAAAAGCTTCCCAAGTTTAGGCGCTACCAAAATTGGAGAGTTCATGAGGCACTCCTTAATCATTGTGAAGGCTTGCTCGCATCCTCTATCCTAGTTTATCTTGGCATTCTTTTTCAATAACTTAAACAAGGGACGGCATTTATCTGTGAGTTGAGATATGAACTGGGTTATGTAATTTAAACGGCCCAACAAGCCTCTAATTTCTTTGAGCGTGCTTAGAGGGGGCAAGTCGACTATTGCTTTGACTTTATCATGGTCCACTTCGATGCCCCTTTGGCTGATCATGAAACCTAATAATTTCCCTAAAGTCACTTCGAAGGTACACTTCTCTGAGTTAAGCTTCAATTGGAATTTTCTTAACCTATCAAATAATCTCCTCAAATTATCTACGTGATTCTCTCATTCCTTAGACTTTGCAATCATATCGTCAACATATACCTCAACTTCTTTGTTCATCATGTCATGAAAGATTGCAATCATGGCTCTTTGGTAAGTTACTGTGGTGTTTTTAAGTCCAAAAGGCATTACTTTATAGCAAAATGTGCCCTAAGTTATAATAAATGTTGTCTTGACTTTATCTTCTTCAGTCATTCGAATCTGATTATATTTAGAGAACCCATCCATGAATGAGAAAAGATGGCTCTTGATTGTATTATCGACCAAGATGTCAATTTGGGGTAAGGGGAAATTATCTTTAGGGGTTGCTTGATTGAGGTCTCGAAAATCTACGCACACTCTGACTTTTCTGTTCTTCTTCATTACTGGTACAACATTAGCTACCCATTCAGGATAATCAAATACCTTGATGAAACCTACCTCGAGTAACTTTTTGACTTCTTCCTTAATTTTCAACGAGACATTCGATTGGAACCTTCTTAGCTTATGCTTCTTAGGTTTGATATCTTCTCGTATGGGTAAGTGGTGGACCAAGATTGATGGATCTAATTCAAGCACATCTTCATAAGACCATGCAAATACATCTTGGTATTTGGATAGTAGTGTGGTCATTTATGCCTTCTGTTCTTCTTTCAAATTCCCTCCAATTTTCAACATTTTAGGGTCATCATCAATCGTAATAACTATCTCGGTTGGTTGGTCAATGGAAATTTTACTCATTTCATGTCATTGCTAGCTTTCTTACACGTCACTATGGTCATTGACATCATTCTCAACGACCAACCTAGTAGGGCTGGAGGTGATATCAATATTTTCATCACCTATCTATACGAGGTATCCCTGACTTTTATTCAAAGTATTGGATCTAAGCAAAAGGTATGTAAAGAAAAGAGTTTGAGTAAGGAAAGAGTGAAGAGAATGAAGACTTATTTTTATTATGTTAAACAAAATTCTTTCAATTACGATATTGTAGAATAAAGGTAATTATTACAAAACTTAGTAAAATACTAAACCGCAATTCATCCTTTACCCAAGAGGAGACTTATTGCTATTCGTAGGGATGAAGAACCAATTATCCAAGTGCTTGGACTTATAGGGTGGATTGGTTATTTTATTCCTGCTGGACGTGTCCTCTTTGGCAGGCTTTAAAGTTTAGACATCCGCCTAGATGAAAGTTTCTGACAATGGTGGGAAGATCATTAGGGCATGATACAATCTGTTGCCTCTTTTTCCCCTTGCTTGCATATTTCATAGCTTATCCATTGGAGTTAAGATGTAACCTAGCTCGTAGGTATCAACTTAGCCTTCCTTGAATTTCAACCTCTCATCTTTCTTTTGATCGGTAATCATACACACTTCTTTGAACATTTGGAGCCTAAATTCCTCTTGCTTTTCGACGCCAATGTAGGTTATGGCTGTTTTTTTATATATTTCATAATCATAGTCACCCAAAATTGTTATGACATGGCATTTAAGATGAACTTAACCTTTTGATGTAAGCTTGAATGCATGGCCCCTGTTAAATGTGATATGGACTTGTGGATGAACACATGAACCCAATATCATGCGTAACCAAATGGGTGAGTTGAAGCTGTAAGATAGCTTGAAAAGTAAATGATAGTTGAAGGTTGAGTAAGGGCTTCCCATGCATTGAAGAAGGATATGACGCACCAATGCTTCGCACGAGCTCAAGTTACACTTGACATGATGCACAAGTATGGCCGGGGGTCACTCACTACTAGTCCACACTCGAATGAGCTAGATAAGAGTAGCTCAAGAAAAAGAGGGACACTTAACTTGAGAGTGAAAAAGTTCAATATATTCGTTTGTATTCCGATATGATTTCAACTTTTATAGTATGATGGTATTTATATCATCCCGTTAGGGCAAATCTTAAGTTACAGAAATTACAAAAGAATGGTTTTTATTTGCTAAAAAAAGAGAGAATAATTTATAAGGAAAATAAGAAATCATGCAAAAGAAGAAACGCGGACGTCCTTTGTTAGAAAGAACAATATGGATGTCAGTAAAGGATAGTATGCGTGCGTTTTTACTGTGATTTTAACAGTATTGTGGTCTAAGTAGGGGTAGACCTCGGTTCAGGCCTATTCAGCGTTAGAAGGGGTTGGATAGTGGTTGGTTCAGAGACAACACACATTGAGGTTGGCCTCAAATGGTTGGCTCCTAATAGTTCTGCTTAGCTTCGGTACAATAGAGATTGCTGCATTTAGATTTGGCGCTTAGACTACGGTTTAGTGGAGGGTTCGGCTCGGCATGCTGGTCGATCACCTCGGCAACATCTTGGTGGCATGGAGAGTAAAGTAGCTCGACAGATCGGATTGGGGCAAGCATTGCTCCTTAGCTCTCAACTCACCTCGAACAGATTGGCGGACCACCTGAGAGAGCCTTTAGGCTCGGGAACGTGTAATCGGTCCTTGATCCCTATGATCCCCTCTGGGTTATTTGAGATTTAGGATCAAATCAGGTTCAGGTCTAGTTTGTTAGTCTTCGGGAGTGTAAGGTTGGAGGTCGGCAATGTTGAAAGAGTTTGAGACTTCGTATCCTTTAGGCAATCCAATCTTACAGGTGTTAGGATTGATCTTTTCAAGTACTCTGAAAGGTCCATCGGTTTTGGGAGACAACTTGCTCTTCCTCATTTTTGGGAATTATTCCTTGTTAAGGTGTATCCAGACCAAATTGCCTAGTCGAAATTCTCTCTTCTTCCATCCTTGGCTTCGCTTCTCAAGCTTAATAGTAGCTTGACCTAATTTCTCTACAACCTTCTGGTGTATGGTTTTGATGGCTTTAACTTTTTCGACGGCTGGCCAGTCATCATCATCAGTTTTCGATTGGGGTACTTGGTCTAATAGGAGCTCGGGGTTGAACCCATAGGCGACTTCTAATAGAGACATGCTTGTGACATTGTAGGCAATCTGATTGTTGGCGAATTCAATGATTAGCAGATATAGATCCCAATCGGCCATGTTTCGTTTGACAGTGACTCATAACAAAGTTCTTACAGTTCGGTTAATAACTTTAATCTACCCATCGATCTGTGGATGGCAGGATGTGTTGTACAATAACTTGGTTCCTAATCACCTCCAAAGTGTCTTCCAAAAGTGGCTCATGAACTTGGGGTCTCGATTCGAAACTACGGTTTTAGGTACAATGTGAAGCTTAATCACTTCTTGCAAGAAAAGAAAAGAGATAACCGAAGCATCGTTAGTCTTGGAACAGGGCATAAAATGTGCCATCTTGTTAAATCGATCCATAACCACCATGATAGAGTCCTTCCTTCGAAACGTCTTCAGTAATCCTAATGTGAAGTCTATACTCAGCTTGGACTAAGGTTTGGTTGGGATCGATAAGGGTTGGTAGTATCCTTACTTGGCTTGACTCTTTGCTTTTCGACAGGTCGCACACTTTTCTAGCATGGATTGGACATCTCTCTTCATTCTTGGCCAAAAGAATCTGGAAGATAGTACCTTATAAGTTCGATGCTGGCTAAAGTGTCCTGTCAATCCCCCTCCATGCACCTTGCGCACTAGCAGTTTTCGTGTGGAGCAAGTCATGATACATAGCTTCCTCTTCTTAAATAAGTATTTGTCCTCCTTATGATAGTCATCCAGCGACCGTCCTTGCTCACAACGGGCGTAGATAAGACTAAAATGTGGGTCCTTAGCATACAAATTCTTGCTGGTTGAAAAACCAAGTAGCCTTATCTGTAGTTCAGTCAAGAGGGTATGTCGTCTCAATAGGGTGTTAGCCATTACATTGGTCTTTCAGTTCTTGTATTTTACGACATAAGAAAAACTCTCTGTGAACTCAAGTTACTTGGCCGGTTTTCGGGACAACTTCTGTTGGCCTTTTAGATATCTTAAGGATTCAGGATCGGTATAGATCACGAATTCCTTAGGTAACAAGTAGTATTGTCACATCGTTAGGGTTTGGATTAAAGAATAGAACTCCTTATCCTAGACAGAATAGTTAAGTGTGGCTCCTCGAAGTTTTTCGCTGAAGTAAGCAATAGGTCAGCCTTCTTGCATCAGTACAATACCTATGCCTAGTCCGAACGCATCATACTTTACCTCAAATACTTTGTTGAAGCTCGATAGAGCTAAGACGAGGGTTGTCGTTAGCTTCTCCTTCTAGTCTTCAAAACTCCTTCTCTCTTTCTTACCCCATTTGAATTCAACATTCTTCTTCGAGAGTTCGATGATTGGGGCCACAATTATACTAAAATTCTTTATGAATCAGTGATAGAATGATGCCAGGTTATGGAAACTTCTTACGTCAACATAATAGGTCGGCTTGATCTATTATGTAATTGCTCTTATCTTCTCCTCATTAACTCAGATGCCATCTCCGCTCACAACAAATCTCAAGAAGATCACCTCGGATTGGCATAAATCGTACTTCTTCAAATTGGCGTAAAACTGTTCAGCTTGGAGTTTTGCAAGCACTTGTTGGAGATGTTCTCAGAGTGTCTCTAGGTCGGGATTGTATACTAGAATGTTGTCAAAATAAACCACGACAAATCTTCCTAGTAACTTTTGGAGCACGTGATTCATAAGTCGCATGAATGTGATTAGATAACCCAAATGGCATATAAACTATGTTGTATCTTGAATACATTTTTCCACTCATCTCCTTCATGCATTCGGATTTGATGGTATCCAGATTTGAGATTGATCTTGGAGAACACTCCTGCTCCGCTTAACTCGTATAGCATATCATCAAGCTTGGGTATGAGATACCTATACTTGATGGCTCTTCGATTGATGGTTCAGCTATCTACATACATCCTCTAAGAACCATCCTTCTTCAGCACTAACAAGGTCGGCATAGTATGGGGGTTCAGGGACTTGCGTACATACCCTTTCTTCAAGAGGTCGTCTACTTGCCTCTACAGCTCGATAGCTTGTTTAGGGTTCGACCTATAAGCAAGCTTGTTCGGCAGGGCGGCCTCTAGCTATAAGTCGATCACATGTTCAATGCCTTGGATTGGGGGTAGACCCTCTGGTAGCTCCTTTGGAAACAAGTCGACAAAGTCCTCAAGTAGGGGTTTTACCTTGGTCGGCAGCTTTTCCTCCCCAGGTCTCATCTCCAAAAGCCTCTTGACAAGCAGATAGGTTGGTTCCTCCAGCTCCATTTCTCTTTTCAGTTCGGCTCGAGTCAATACCAAAGCCTCCTTCTTTAGGGTTCGGCTAAGCTGGGACTGCATGATTTTTACTTGTTCGGCAGTCATGGGACCTAATTTCAACCTTCTCCCTTCATGCTCCATTAAACATGTGTTCCTCCTGCAGTCATAGATAATTGCTTGGTCAAACATCCATGGTTGTCCAAGTAGAAGGTGAGATGCACTCATGGTAGCACGTCATAAAGCACTTCATCTCAATACTTGCCTGTACAGATTGGTACAGATACCTATTTGTTCACTTGTAGGGCTCCCTTATCACTGAGCCAATAAAGCTTGTAAGGTTTTGGATGAGGCATAGTTGGCAATTTCAGTTGCTGGACCATAAATGCAGAGGCTGCATTGGTGTAGCTTCCACTATCAACAATCAGTGCGCATAATGATTCATTCACCTTGCACCTAATATGGAAAGGATTTTCTCTTTGTTCGTCTTCGGGTATAGGACTGACATTCATCGTCCTCCTTAACACTAGAGCGGTCGGCATGAAGTTGCCTTCCTCGCTGTAGATGACTTCCTCATTGGACAATTCAGCTTATCCGTCCTCTTCTAACTCTTCTACTTCTTCATCTATATTGTTGACCTCTACGGTTGGTGCTTCGCCTCTGATCACCATCGTTCGCCTGTTTGGACACTAAGTGGCCATGTGTCCAAATTCTTAGCATTTAAAACACTTGATCTCACTCGTCTTCCTCCCTGAACTCTAGCCCTTCTCAAATTTCCTTGGGGGTTCCTTCTCTTCTGCTTGGGTAGTTTGAGTAGGTTAGGTATAAGTGACCTTGCTCAGTTCTGTTTGTACAAGTCTGTTAAGAATAGGTTAGCTATTGTCAGGACAGTTGAGGGGTGGTCGGAATCTTCCTATTCGGTGTCTTTCTATCTTTTGGGCTGCTCAGATTGCATTTTTGAGCGTTCTAATGTTTAGGGTTTCTAGAACATCTCTAATCTCATACTTCAATTTGCCAATGAATCGAGACATAGTTTGGTCTTCTGGCTTTATGACTTGGCATCGGATCATTAGCATATAGAATTCTTTAACGTAAGCATCCACACTCAATCCTCCTTACCTTAGTTCTTGCAGTCTCTTAAAGGTATCCTGTAGATAATAGCTCGGCACAAACCTTCTCCGCATGACTCTCTTCATATCATCCTAGCTCCTAATCTCTTGTTCTCGTTTTCCTTCTCTTCTTCTAATAGCTTGCAAGTTCTTCCACCATAAGGCGGCATAACTAGTGAACTCCAATACAGTAAGTCTAACCTTTGTATTATCAGGCATTTCGTGGCATTTAAATTGCTTTTCAATCTTGTCTACCTAATTTCGGTAGTCTTTGACATTACCACTTCTAGAAAAACTTGGGATGCGCATCTTGAGTCCTTTGACATTACAAAAGAATGGTCCTTATTTGCTAAAAACAAAAGAGAATAATTTACAAGGAAAATATGAAATCATGCAAAAGAAGGAATGTGGGCGTCCTTTATTAGAAAGGACAGTATGGATGTCAGTAAAGGACAGTGTGCGCGCGTTTTTATTGTAATTTTGATAGTGTTGTGGTCTGAGCAGGGGTGGACTTCGATTTAGGCCTATTCGGCGTTAGAAGTGGTTGGTTCAAAGACGGCTCACATTGGGGTTGGCCTTGGATGGTTGCCTCCTGATAGTTTTACTCAGCCTTGGCATAGTGGAGATTGCTACATTCAGATTTGGTGCTTGGACTACGGTTTAGTGGAGGGTTCAGCTCGGCATGTTAGTTGATCACTTCGGTAACATCTTAGATGGCGTGGAGAGTAAAGTGCCTCGGTAGATTGGACTGGAGCAAGCACTGCTCCTCGGTGCTTAACTCACCTCGGACAGATCAACGGATTACCTGAGAGATCCCTCAGGCTCGGGAATACGTAATTGGTCCTTGATCCTTATCAGAATGTATCTAAGGTCTTCTTAATAATAGGTTGAAGGTTGTTGGGATATTTAGGACCTGGAATTGGATGTTAAAAGTGATGAGAATTAGGTTACCGGACCTTTAACCCGCAGCTGAGCTCGAAGACTAGAGGGATTGGCCAGACGAATCCTCCCATTTCAGCCGACTCATACGGAGGCCGAGTATCTCCTTATTGACCCATTCTTCCTACTAAGCCGAGTGATTGCTTGTTTCTTGTATGTTGTGTATAGAGAAGCAGAAGGCCGAGACAACAACACATCTTTATTCTCACATACACCTAGCCAATAACTTAATCAGTTGCACCCCTATTGAGATGTCGAGAGAAAGAGTTCGGATTGACCAAGCTACCCCTACTTGGATAAGCAAGCTGTCCGTACTTTTTGCCTACATCTTCCAATAGCATCACCAATACAGTATTACCATGTGTACAGTATCATGTGTAGAATCCGTTGCACTTATGATTGCTTTTTTTTAATATTTATTTTTATCTTTTTGTATCTTATATATTACTTCTTTAGAAAATATCCTTTTTGTCTTTTCCCTTTTGGGTAAGTTGCCCTAACTTATAGGTATAAATACCCTTATAATTGCAATTGTAACTGTAACTGTAACTGTAATAAATATAGATTGAACATTAATACACTTGAGTATTTTCTTCCTTGTATAAATACTATTTGTTTAATCTCGGCATCACTCTTATCCTAACCTTTGAGTAAGGCTAGGTGGCGAGTAACCTTACCAGATCGATTTGTGTGTCATATCGAATTGTACCGTGAGTCCTCGGAAGTTTCATTAGTGCATTATATCCATTGGAGATATTTGTGGGTTTTGCTTACTTTTCATTTGCATCCGTCCCTTTTTGCGCCATTCCCCATTATTCTTGTTGAGCTTGCTGCAAGCTTGGACCCATCTAGTGACGGGCCTTGTCTGTTTTTGGTTAGGGTTCACAACAGAAAGTCTATAGGCCAATATTAATCGGTAAGTCGATCTCCCTTATAATTTCTCTCTTGGATCCATTAAAAGCCTTGACTGTTGTTGAATTCGGCTTGATTATTGTTGTATTGATGCCCAATAGATCCATGGTGGCGAAAGGTAGACATTTAATGATGATCTGTTGTCAATGAGGACTCTTGTTGTGATAATGTTGTTCACTCTCACTATTATGAAGAGAAGTTTAGTATGTTGATTAGCTTTTTCGTCTAGTTCTTTAGTGGAGAAAAAAATCTGATCCACAGTGAGGATGGAGTTGGTGATAGACCCCATTCTTTTAGTAGGTATTTTACGAGGGACTTTAACCTCCCTCAAAGTTCTAAATAAAGTTTCCTAATGCGGTTCCGACGCCATTAACAAACCCATGAGTGATATCTGTGCTAGATTCTTAGTAAGCCAATCCATTATTTTGTACTCACTTGATTTAATCATTTTTGTAAAGGCAAATAGCATTTCTTCACATTTAGTTGGTTCGTTGCTTGACCTTTCCAGTATAGCCTTCTTTTTCAAGTCTTCCTTTGGGTCAGAAATTCTACTAGAGTGGGTAATTCCCCCTACAAGTGAACTCGATTGCCCTTCATTTACTGCTTGGTAGTTGAGAGGGGTAGTTTTGTAATTTTCAAGAGCTAAGGGCACATGGAAGGTGTATCTTTTGGTTTATGGAGTTTGTTTCTCCTCCTGTTTATAAAATTTATAGACCCTGGGCTCTCGAATAGAACCGATCATGTTGATGCGAGATCTAAGTTGTCAAATATCATGTTGATGATGGGTATGTGGTTAGGCAAGGGATTGTGGTTAACATTTGGAATTGGAGCCTCCACGAAGTCTAGTTGGATTGTGCCTTTGTCAATTAAATCTTAAATCTTATTTTTTAATCTCTACCATGAGTCTATTAAATGGTATACTTGCCCCAAATGATACTGACACCTTGCATTGGGATAAAAAACTCTTGGATTGTACCTTTCATTTGGAGGCTTAGAATAAAGCAGATTATCCTTTCTTAACTTTTTGAATATTTGACTGAAAGGGACAAGTACTTTGGTGAATTGCCTTGGGGCCCTATTGACTTGCAGTTAACTTTTGAACTACTGCTGAGCTGGTAAAGGATTTTCCCTGAATGAGACCCGAGCATTGGGCCTGTTATTTGAATTGACCATGCCAATAATAGCTTCTTTAGGCTTGCTGGTGGTGGGTTTAGTAGAGGGTGGTCTTCTGTTTGATGGTTCTTATAATTTACCGAAGGAGATGACACTTTCAATCCAACACCTTACTGCCACTACCTCTACAAAACTAGAAGAGGCTTACCTAATTAGGTGAGAGACCTAGGGTCTTTTAAGAGTATTGATGAAAGTCGAAGTTAAGTCTTTCTCAATCATAGGGTTGGATACCCTTGCAGCGAAGGACCTCTACCTTTGGGCATATTCTTTAAAAGATTCATTGTGCCTCTTCTTCAGGGCAATTAAGTCCATCGTAGTCAGTATCACTTTAACATTGAACTTGTATTGCTCATAATACACCCTAGCTGGCTTCTCCCATGTGTTTACCTGATTCAGGTCCAACTAGGTGTACCAAGTCGAAGCAGGGCTTGTTGGGCTATCTTGGAAAGTTTGTACCATGAGTTGGTCACATTGTACATATTTGTCCATCTTTTGCACATACAGTCTAGTATGTAGTTTAGGGCACCCAGTTCATTATACTTCTTAAAGTTAAGTACTTTAAATTTCTCTAGGAAGCTTCCATAGTCATAAGTAGAGAAGTATGTGATACTAGCTTGCTTGAAACCATTGTAACCTTTGAGTATTTTAATTTTTTTAGTGATTTGTTAGGTTAATCGCCTCTCTAGCTCTTTCAATATGTCCTGATTAGTTTTAAGCTTTAGGTTAATTGGAAACAAGTAAGTATTTGCCTCGAAAGTTAGGTTGACCTTTGGAGAGATCCCTTTTGTCTCAAAGGATTCAAAGGCTTGGTTGACTTTTGGATAGGCTTCTTTAGCTTCAAGTGGTGGGGCCTCGACATTCTTTCCATTTTGAGCTTTAGAGCTATCTTCATTTGATGGTGCTATGGATCTAAGCAAAGCAATGCTGTCAACAAGGAAGCTTAGTTGATTTGCAATCTTCCCCATTGTTCGTTCCAAAGAGAAGAACCTCAGTTCGGTAAGATCAACAACATCAGGGTTAGCACTGCTATTGTTGGCGTTGATGTCGTTGTTTCCTTGGCTAGCCATTCTGGTTTGATAGCGGGTTTGGATAAGACTTCTATGGAAGGTTTGGTGTTTGGGAGCTATCTTTGCAACTTAGTTTACTTCTCAACAAGTTGGTACATAAATATTTTAAAGAAATGGGACGAATTAATAAATAAGTAAATAAATGTACAAGAATGCAAAGATGTATGGTACACAGATGCAGAGGAATAGAATCGATAAATAACTAGCATGATGGTAATTTTTATTATTTTATAGCTTTCGGAGTTCCCTTTTGCATTATTTAAATACATTGTTTCATAAGAAGAGTATTCCTATCTCTTAGATGTTCTTCTGGCGCTTAGTAGGTGTTCCCTTTTTTTGCATACTAGGTCCTATTGATACTTCCTTCCTCTTTTCTAGGCTGGGCTCTTTTGTTTCTTTAAGTTCTTTGAGCCTTTTCTGGGTCATCCTTAATTGATGTTCTAAGGCTTGAGAACACTACCTTGATTCTAGAAAGAGATTCTCCCACATGTCTTACTCTTCATAGATCACTTCTACATAGGCTTATACTTGGTCCATATAGGTCTTGATTTTAGGATCTAGTTTAACTGGTGTAAGTTGTATGATCTCTAGTGCTCGATATTGTATCTCCTCTACCTTATGGAGTTAATCATATAAATATTCCTTAGTGACCTTATGCTTGGCTACTTCTTCTAGCCACTCTCCTAAATCGATGCTAGGGCTAATAGTCTTCGTTTCCCATAATTGCTTGATTGCTTGGAGTTTGGACATCTTTTGTAGCAATGGAATCTGAAGGTCCTCATAATCCAAAGTTATGATATCCAATGGAGGCCTGTAGACTATATCTTAGATTCCCCTGAGTTGTTTGATCATATTGTTAAGGTAATAGTCTATGCATAATTTCATCCCAATTAAGGGTATTGCTTGGTAATTTTTATAGACTAAGATTACCCTCTTGAAGTTGCTCCATCCTGTTGTCCATAAGATATTAGCAACTTGGAAATTCTGCAATGCTTTTACCCAGTAGTAAGTGGACTTTTCTTTTAAGAGATGGACCTTGTTGATAAAAGAATCAATCAAATCAATATTATGGGCGAATTCTCCTTAGATCAAATTAAGCCCATAACACTTCATATGGTTCACAAACAAGACTGTTAGTAATGCTTGTTGGTCTTTAGTATGCCATTGTTTTTCTCTTTCAAAATATTGAGGCTTCTAATTTGTTATGCGAGGAGGGTCAGGACATGTGATTTGCCTTCAAAAAATTGGCCTACTAATTCAGCAACCCTAAAACGGATGAGGAACTTTTCGTTAGGGAATAGGAGAGTTTTGAAGGTAGCTAAGATAAAAGTTTTAATTCTGTTTTGTCCCCAATCTTTAGGATTGCTACAGAAGATGCCCTGTTTGGATGGTTTTAGGCTTAATGGTGAACCTAGCTTTTTGGTCTTCCAATTTAATGTAGTTTCCATTACAGCTTCTGAGGGCCTTGTTTACTTCAACTTTTCTGATCTTAAGGAGTTTTGAAAAGGCGTTTTGTAGGCCACCTTCCAAATTTGGGGTGTATATATCTTCTAAGGAAGGGGTTGAAGTAGTTAGGTATATTCTTTAAGTGTTGGACTAATCAAGAGAGGCCCAACTCGAAAAGCCACTTCCTTAGGCTCCTAAAAGTTGGTTAGGGCCATAATTAGATTGATCTCAATATTTTACCTTAGGAAGTGACAGAATGGGCCTGATTTTGTTGATGATGGTCTCCTGTTCCCTTGGATTGAAATCTTGAAGCCATTGGTTTAGAATGGGCATGGGGTTGATGGGCTTATCAACGTACTTTTCTTTAACCTGGACGAAGTTGGATCAACAGGCCATTTCTTAATTTAAATTACAAAGAAAAAATATGTTACAAGATTGATAGACCATTATTTACAGTAAACAAAATCTATTTTAAACAAAATCTATTTACAACAATTCTATGTTTACAACATGTTAAAATTACAAGGGAAATTAAGGAAACTTCGAGTTATTATATCTTTTTTTCTTCTCGTCTTGTTAGGTTATTTGCCAACTCTGGATGTCATGAATACATAAAGGGTGGGTTCTAAAGGTTTTTAAGTTGGTGTAACCTCACTTGTTAAAGAATACTTCTATTGGTCATATCAAGCTTAAGTGGGGGTAGCCTAATGAACCCCAAGAGGTGGTTACACTATAACACTTGGAGTCTACATAATCTAGGGTCTTAATACGGTTCAGGTTTGATCGTTTCTATCATACGTTTGTGGGACATAAGATAAATCTCCCCAAATAGTTAAACGATTAAAACTAAACTTGTGGAAATGTTAGTACGGTTATGGTAAAATAAGAATAAATGAATAAATGAATAAGTAAATAAATTGCACTTAATAAAGTGATTTTTAGAGATTAATTTTAATTTTGGAAAGTTGAATGGCTAACTCTCTTATTGTCTCCAGTAGAGTTGCCATCCTGTCAAGCCTAGTTTTTTTTCCTAGTTTTTTTATAAATAAGTTTTCTTTAAACTAATCGATATTAAATCCTATCTATTTAATATCGACCCTCGACTAAGCTTTAAAGAAAATTGTTTTTTTATTTTTATCTTTTGAAAACTTTTTAAAGTCGTTACCCGATCAAAGTCAGGAAAAAGAGATAAATTAGGACCAATTGGGTGCATTGATTATAATTTAGTTACTGATCTTTTCGATAAAACTAATTTTATAAATGGTTTTAAAAACCAAAAATTGAGTCTGGGGGTTAGGATTTTTACACCCTTATGGATACCAACAAAATTCCAAACTTAGTTTTAATCTTAAAAATCACCTTTTATTGGTTAATTGATTGAATGATTTAAAAAATGGATTGAATGATTTAAAATAAAAATAGATTGATTTGATTAAAAATGGATTTTTTTTTTGTTTTTTACCGTCACCCTATAGATGTCTATGTACTTGCTATTCGAGATTAAACATGCGTAGTTCTTTTTGAAAAAATTTAAGTGGGTTGATTTATTTTAATTTTTGAAAAAAGATTGAGTTTATATTTATACTCGTTTCACTTTATTTAAATAAAATTTCTTAATGGGTCTTAATTAAGGTTTTATTTTTTAAAAACTTTAAAGTAGTCTGAATTTGGAAAATGAATTGGTTTAATTTTTATTATAAAAAAAGAAGGATTTCTAAGTTATAAAACACTTTCCTTTTTTGTTATTATAATTTTTTCATATAATTTCCTTTATTTTATTTTATTACTTTTTATCAATTTTTTTTTTATTTCATGCATTGGATAAAAGGAAAAAAAAAAGAAAAACTAAATTAAGCCCCCTTTTTTTGGCTTTTTCTCTTTTTACAAATTTCACTACAAAAAGGGGTAGTTGTAGATACCTCGTTTTTACTATTATTTATTTTAATTTCAATCTCTTTTTATTTTTTAGCCTAGTTTATAAAAAATAAAAAAGTGAAAAAATTGAATTGAAAAAAATAAAAAACTAAAAAAGAAATATAAGTAAAAAAACGAAAATTGAAAAAATAATATAAGTGTCAACCAAAGTTGAGTCCAGTCGCTTAAGGTTGGATCGGAAAATAGAGATGTACAGTCAATTTAATAAATTCTAAATCATTAAAGAATCAAGCTTTATTAAAAAGATTTTTAGACTGATTCAATATAAAGAGGATTTTTTTATCTAATTTATATTAAGCTAAATAAACTTCGGAATTATTAAATGAGCTAGCAAGTATTTTAGGCTAAATTAAAATGGACTTAAGGCCTAAGATAGAAAGCCTAAATAAGTGTAGGGTTTCTAAAAATTAGATTGAATATTTTAGTAAATCCAAATCGGGTGTTATCATATCCTTTGTATCTTGGATTTGTTAAGATTAAATCTATAATGAAAATGATCCAAACTTATGACTTATAAATAGTGGATAGTAAGCTATAAAAAGACACGTTTTTAGAATTCACATTTCCATTCACAATTTCCATACACATTCGCATATCACAAACACATTGCTGCACACTCATCACATTCATACATGTCCCTCACCTAATCACTCATCACGTTCACATACTGACATACATAGCCTCACATTCTCTCCCAAACATACACATACTAATCACGTCCTTGCAAACACATACATACTGATCATGTCCTCACAAACATACACACGCATGGTTAGATTTAAACATACATACATAATCAAATTTCACACATACAGAGTATAGATTTCTACAAGGATTTCAAGTACACAAGATCAATTCCATACTGAGCACGTGAACGCTGTCCATGATTGGTTTATGATTAGTTCACAACATTTACATCTGATTATGCACGATTAGACCTGTTTAGGTAATTAAATAATTTTTTTAGTTAGTTATTTATTTGTTTTTTTTTAGTTAATCAATTTATTCTACTGATTTTTTTTTAGTGTAGGTTTTTTTTATAAATTTTAATAATTGTCATGCCGTTTTACAATTTTTAAATAATTTATAATTTTTTGATAAATTTTGGTTAATTTATTAAATGGGTAAGTGAGTATTTTAGTATATCTTGCATTTAGGGTTTAAAAAATCAATTTTTGACATATAGATTATTTAAAAAAAATAAAAAATCTTAATAAGAGTTTTTAAAAAGATTTAGTTAGTTAGAGTTTCTTGAATAAATTTGCGAAATTAGATCTTTTTAGGATTTAAAAAAAAAAATAATAATATGATAACTAACGTAAATCTAGCTTGATTTCTTAAAAAAAAAAAAGATTTACCCATTAAATCTTTTTTTTTTTAAAAGACTATGTTAGTTTAATTCAGATTAACGGGTATATAGACATCTTTGGAACAACCATAAAAAATAATTTTTTTTCTCTTTTCTAAAAAATTCGTAATAAAAAATAATAAAAAATTCATTTTAGTTACATTTTTGCATATCTGTACATATTTTATTACTTTTAGAAAAATTATAAAAAATTAAGCCTATTACTTTTTTTTTTTTTAATTTTTTTTATCTTTATGTGGTAACTTAGTCTTAATATGTTAGTTCTCAAACTTAATTTTTTTGGTTTAATTTTTTAAGAAAATTATTTTTTAAAAATTTTTGCAGACTAGTGGTTAAATTAAGGTTTTCCTATCCCAAAACCTTAATTTTACTTGTCATTAGTTTAACTAGTTGGTGACTCCAATTCTTCTAAATATTTTTTTTAAAACATTGCTTAAAAGAAAAATATTTTTTTCCTTAGTTTAATGTTTAGTAATTTATATTAAGTGAACTAGGCTTAATATAGGTTAAATTAAGGAAAACTAAAATAGGAGTTGATAAGTACGACTGTGTATGGCAGTGTATGAAACAGTGTGCCGACGTGAATGTTAGTGTGCGTGGCGAGTGATAGTGTGGCGTAGAGTGCTGATTTGGTGCTAGAGAAATTGTAAGGATGTGAAAAATTGTATGTGACTTTAGGATTTTTGTATGAATTTCAGAATGTGTCTTTTTACAGCCTGTTATCCACTATTTATAAGCTATCAATTTGGATCTTTTTTGTTATAGATTAATCTTAACAAATCTAAAATATGGTGATAAGATAATAACTGATTTGATTTATTAGATTCATCGAAGATTTAATCTCGCTTCTACAAACCCTTTATTTATTTGGGCTTTCTTTCTTAAGCCCGATTCACTCCATTTCAATTTAACCTAACCCATTTAATAATTCTTAAGTCTATTTAGCTCAATATAAATTAGATAAAAAAATCCTCTTTATATTGGATTGATCTAAAAATATTTTTATTAAAGCCCGATTCTTTAACGACTTAAAATTTAATAAATTGACAGTACATCTTCATTATCCAATTTGACTCTAAGCGACTTGACTCGACTCTAGTTGATACTTATATTATTTTTTTTTTCAATTTTCAAATTTTTATTTATTATTTAGTTATTTTTTCTATTTTTTTATTTTTCATAAACTTGGCTAAAAAATAAAAAGAGACTGAAATTAAAATAAATGGTGGTAAAAATGGGATGTCTATAGTTGTTCCTCATTGTAGTAAAGTTTGCAAATTGGATAAGGACTTTGATTGTCAAACAAATTGGATCTTGACTAGAAAGGTCGGGTATCTTTAAGAGGATAGATCTCTTTAAAGACTTGTTGCTCGAAAGGGTTGATGTTTTGAAGACAAGATAAAATAACGCTTTATTAAAGACAAAATAGGTTGGCACCCTATTGAGCAAGTGATCTAAGATTACTTTAAGAAATATAAAGGATAAGATAATGCTCTTATGAGTAAGTGATCCTAGAATATACTATATAGGATAATGCTCTTTTAAGCAAGCGATTTTGGAAAGGATTGGATGACGCTCTTTTGAGCAAGCGATCCAATTAAGGATAGGACAATGCTCCTTTGAGCAAGCAATCCTATAAAGGATTAGATAGGACAACGCTCCTATAAGTAAGTGATCCTAGCAAAGGACTAGATAGGATAGCGCTCCTATGAGTAGATGATCTAATAAGGAATAGGATAGTGCTCCTTTGAGCAAGTGATCCTAAGAAAGATTAAATAGGACAACGCTTCTATGAGCAACCAATCTAACAAGGAATAGGATAGCGCTCCGCTGAGTAAGCGATTCTAGAAAGGATTAGATGATGCTCCTGAAAGGATTGGACGACGCTCTACTAAGCAAGCGATTCAACAAGGAATAGGATGGTGCTCCTTTGAGCAAGAGATCTTAGGAAGGATTAGATAAGATAACGCTCCTATTAGCAAGCGATCCAATAAGGAATAGGATAACGCTCTACTGATCAGGCGATCCTAAAAAGGATTGGATGGCTCTTCATTCAGTAAGTGATCCAATAAAAGATAAGACGATACTCCTTTGAGTAGGCAATCTAAGAAAGGATTGGATAGTGCTCCACTGAGCAAGCGATCTAATAAGAAATAGGATGACACTCCTTTGAACAAGCGATCTTAGAAAGGATTGGATAGCGCTCTATTGAGTAAGCGATCCAAGATTATTATACGAAATGGATAGTGGACTAAAGGGCAAGTGATCCATGAATTTTAAGGACTTTGATGAGTTTTGACAAAATGATTTGAGATTGAGTTTGAGAGATTTTAATGATTCTTTGAAAATTTTGACTTTTCTTTTTAAGAAATCTCTCTTGACAAAAAGGTTCCGTTTCTCTTTTGAAATTTTTTCTCTTTTTTCTCTTTTTTCTTCTTTTTTTTTTTCAAGAAATTTAAAAAGAAAAACACACTCTTCGATGGAAAATTGTGTTGATAACGAGTAAGAAAGTCTTGAAGACCCTAAAGATCACAAATAAGGGAATGGCTTGCCCGTTGCACGTTGGTCACTTATTCTTTCAGTCTTGTTTCCTAGAGTATAATTCATGATTCTTGCAATCCCTTAAAGTACTGATTTCAAGCTTGGGATGAATGAGCACTCGATTGTTCTTTAATTTTCTATTGAAGGAACAAGTATCATTACTTGAGATGTGGGATGGTTCTTAGCAATGATAATTTTAAGAAAAATCCTTAAAAAGCTCAAATGGGTTTGCAAGGGATAATTATGTTTAGGGATGATGAAATGAATGCTTAATATCATTTTGACATGTGTACTAAGTTCAAGATGAACCTCATTTAAAGAATGAGCCTAAGTACTCACCTTGTGTCGCTTTACTCTCATGTGTGTAGGGCTAGTGTTTGGGACATGGGTTGCTTCTTTTCATCCTAAACTTTTCAAATAATGTGTTACATCTCCTTAAAAAGAAAAATTTTAAGTTCCAAGTTCACATTTTATCCATTTTCACTCGTTCCAAATGCCCCAATTTAAATTAAACTAGCTTTATAGCATACAAAGACAAAAATGCATACAAAAACTACTTTATTCAATAACTCGTATCCATTACAAGCTCTAAAATAAAATGTTATTCTTAAAAAAAAAAAAGTAAATGTAAGAACTAAATTCTTTTCCACTTCTTGCCTCCATTTTTGTCACTTCTTTAATCTTAGCCCATTCAGTTGAATTGAACTTTTGGAAATTTACCCAACTGCTTTAGATGATGAGCCACCTTATCAGATGATAGTAGTAGGCCTCCAACGTCTGATGCTAGAGGCTATCTGTTTGATGCTTCTTCAAAATATAAGGAAGGATACTACGACTAATTGATCCATTAGCCTCTAGAAAGCTAGGTTGGATAATTTCTACATCAATCAAATCTTATACCTTATGCTTCAGTTTCTAGTAGTTCTTTATGGTATGCCTAACTAGGCCCATATGGTATTCACACCATTTGTTAGGATCATGATTTCTTGGCTTGTACTTCTTTGTTAGGTTTTCACATGCTAACATCCTTGCTTCTCTCAATTGCTTGAACACTTTGACCATTGGAATTTTGAATCGTGTAAGTCACTTCCTCTTGTTGTGGACGAGCTTATCTTGATCCTGGGCTTTCCCAATTGGCACATTCGCTCCTAACTAATTTTTCCCTGATTTATCCTCATGCTTGGGTTGTGATGTCCTATTCGTATTAGGATCTAAGTTTCTGAGCTACTTGAGCACATAATTCATTGCCATTTTTGTACCCGTGAGTCTTTCTTCTAACTTCGCTAACTTTTCTTTTAGGGCAACAAGCCTTTTTTCTAAACCCTGGCAATAACATGCCCCCTGGGCTTAACCATTCAAATTTGTCTATGGTACTTTTTCCAAACCTTATATCATGTTGATAATGGGCTCCGTGTGGAATTTGGGCCTTAGATCCCTAATGAAGTCCAATTGGACCAATTTTTTGTCAATCAAATCTTGGACTTTATTCTTCAATTCCCAGCAATGGTCAGTAGCATACCCTTGCTGACCCATATGGTACTCATATTGCGTATTAGGATCGTATTTTTGAGGTCTATACCATAGTGTTAGAGTCTTAGGATGCAACAAACCCTCTTCTTTTAAGCGGTTATAAATCGAAGACATAGGAATCGGGATATGGGTGAACCTTCTTCTAAGTGATTTCTGGCTTAGCTTATTTTCTAAGGGCTTTGGGCTAATGCTTAGGGTACTAGGCTTACATATCGTTAGCTAGGATATTGTAGTGTTCACAGTGACCCTTGAATCCAACAGGGCTGATCCCTTCCCTAGCAATCTCCCCACTCTAATGGCATCTTCAATGTGACTACCAACTGCGACTACATTTGCAAACTTAGAAGCGGTATAACCCAAGAGGTGATTATAATAAGGTTCACCTAATGTGCAGATGAGTATGTTGATTAGTTCATTTTCTAGCAATTGTATAGTAGCTTGAGCGGCTGTAGATCTCCATCTTTGGGCATACTACTTAAAGGACTCGATCGGCTTTATTTTCATGTTATTCAGATCCATCAGGGAAGGAGCCACTTCTTCATTGAACTTGTACTGCTGATAAAAGGTCCGACTTAGCTTATCCCAAGCATCAAGCTTAACCAAGTCTCGTTGGCCATACCAAGTCAACACCAACTTAGTTAGGTTATCTTAGAAAGTTTGACTCATTAATTGCTCATGTCTAGAGAATTGGGCCATCTTGCGAACATAAAGCCTAAGGTAGAGCTTAGGGCAGCCTGTTCTATCACACTTTTTGAAATTTGGTAACTTAAACTTCTTGAGTAACTCGTGGTTTTCAAAAGTGTAAACATTGCTTAAGCCAAGATCAGTTTGCAAATTGTGACCCTTTAGAGCTCTCATTTTCTCTTCAATTTTATGAAAGATTTCTTCTTCCATCTTCATCAATTCTCGCTCCAATTCCTTCCTTAAGCCTTTGTTGCTGTTGTTGAGCTTATGAATTGACAACTCTTTAGACTTGTCTGCTTTATATGGTATGTCAATAGGCCCTTGGGCTTGGGTATGGGCCATGGTCTTGATTTGCTTTGCATACTTGCTTAGAACTCCTTCTACTATAGCTATTATTTATTCAAGAGCTTTATACATCTTGTTTTTGAAAATGAATGATTATGGGCTTTAGGTTGGGCCAAACCACTTAAAAAACAATATTTCAAATCTTACAAAGATCCCTTCTTATTAGCAATACTGCATTCATTCTCTTTTTAAAAAAATCAAGTTTTTAATTTTGAAAACCTTTCTTTTTTTTTTTCTTGGATACTTTTATTAAAAAATCAATGCTTATTTTATGTTACATATAGCTTAATACTGATATTGATGAATTTAACCAAATTTGGAAACATTAGGATTGATGATCGAGGAAATAAGATGATGATTATATTTCAACGATGACATGAGAAGCGGAAATTATTTTACAATGAAAAACTTATTAAAAGATGACATAAGGGTGACGACTCACAGAGAATGCTCTATTAGCACCGTAACAACTTAATGGATAAATACGAAGAACGAGAACTTAGATATTTACAAGATTGATGACTTTGGAGTGGAAAATAATTTACAATGAGAATTTGATGGTTAAATCTTTTGTATTTTCTGATTTTTCTTTGTATTTTGTTAGTTCCTAATAATATGGTACATGTGAGGCATTGCAATAGAAATCAACCAAGTAAGTAAAATTATCATGAAATTGGTTTTTTAATCATAAAATATCTTTTTGAAATTTCCTTTAAAAAAAAAAAATTATTGGAAAACCTAAAAAAACATGAAAGTTTCATAATAATTTTTGTCATAGTTAATTTCCATAATTATATACCCTAAACAAATTTACAAGTTATACTAAAGTTTTTTTTTTTTTTTAATATTGGTACATTATGGTACATGGGAATACTAATGATTTTGAGTGTTCTATGTTAAATCTTATATTATACAACTTATTACTCATGAAATAAAATAAAATCTACAAAACTCACATATATTGCATAAGATAGCATATATAGACAAATGTGTAAATTAAAAATATAAAATAAATGTGATATAATATGTTACACATACGTGCAATGCAATGGTATTGGTCATTATTAAACTATAGGAATATAATTATTATAAACCTGTAGTCAATATTCACATAAACTTACATATATAAGTGTATGGATTTCTAAAAGTTTTTTTTTTTTCGAAAATAAAGCGCATGTACACTTTTATATATAAGTATATTAAAATTTGAAAATAAGGTCCAATTGGTCATGGGTTATAATAATTCTTTTCTAGCTCTTATAATTTAAAAATTACTAAGCCCTTTTTATTTTACAATGATGCAAGAGGGTAAGATTTATGAGTCTTAAGCTATGTAACTTTTAGTATTTACAAGGAAATACCTAGTAGGCTATATCGAAATATAAATGGGCTCGCTTATCACCACTAGATAGGAGTAAAGACCCCAATGACCCAAGGGTTATATAATGACGGCCTATCCTAGGTTCCTAAGATAGCCCAAGTTCGATTATATCTAAGCATACAAGTGATAAAAAAAAAAAAGAATTTTCCTTAAATCCCCTAATAAGGAGCCTATTGGGCTAAGCTTTTTCTTAGAGACCAACATCATTAAAACCTAGTTAGTTCAACTATATACAATAATATACAAATCAAAAGAAAAGGAAAAAGAAAAAAGCCCATTAATTAATTTTTTAATTTTTATATGGCTAGCTTATTAACTTTCTCCAGTGGACTCACTAATTCTATCGAGCCCTATTTTGGTTTTCCTTAATTTAACTTATATTAAGCCTAGTTTGCTTAATATAAATTACTCAACATTAAATTAAGAAAAAATAATTTAAAAAATATTTGAAAAAAAAAAGAATTGGATTGCCAGCTAGTTAAACTGGCAAAAAATAAAATTAGAGTTTTCAGGTAGGAAAACCTTAATTTAGCTACTAGTTTGCAAATATTTTAAAAATTTATTTTTTAAAAAAATTAAACAAAAAATAATTAAGTTCGGGGGTTAACCTATTAAGATTAAGTTATCATGTAAAAATAAAAAAATTAATGGGCTTTTATTTTTTATGATTTTTCTAAAAATGCTAAAATATGTATAGATATACAAAAATGTAATTAAAACGAATTTTTTATGATTTTTATTACGAATTTTCAAAAGAAAAATTATATTTTTTATACGATTGCCTCGGATGTACCTACATACATATTAATCGGGATCAAACTAACGTAGTTCTTTTTTTTTTCAAAAAGGTTTAATCTTTTTAAAAGAAATTGAGTTAGGTTTACGTTAGTTATCAAATTATTATATTTTAAGAAAAAACCTAAAAAAATCTAATTTCCCAAATCTATTTTAAAAAACCCTAACTAATTAAATCTTTTTAGAAAACTTCAATTAAGATTTTCTTATTTTTTTTTTTAAAAAAATCACTACATGTCAAAAATTTATTTATTTTTAAATCTTATATGTAAGATATACTAAAATAAGTATTTTTTTTTAAGATATGGATCTCGAAAAAAAGATATGCCACTTTTTAAAAAATGCAATTTAATTAAAATTTATCAAAAATTTTCAAATTAACTAAAAAAATTGCAAAACAGCGTGACAATTAAAAAATATATAAAAAACTTGCACTAAAAAACAAGTTAGTAAAATAAATTGATTAACTAATTAAAAAATCAAAATATATAATTAAAGAAAATAATTTTTTAATTACTTATACAGGTTGAATCGCGCGTAAATGGCATGTTTGTTCTCATGTGTGATCGGGTTGTTGCTACGGTGTACAAGTTGGTGCAGATCATGTGTGTGTGAAATTTGATCGTGTGCATGTATGTGTTTGAATTTGATTGTGCTCAATGTGCGTGTATGTAAATCGGATAGTATGTATGTGTGTTTGTTTGGTCAGGATGTGGACGTGTGTGTATGTTTGGTTAGGACATGGACGTGTGTATTAATGTGTGAATGGAGAGTGAGCGGTTGTGTCAATGTGTGTTTATGTAGCGATTGTGTGGTGAGTGAGTGAATGTGTGTGTTAGTATGACGTGTGTGTGTTGTGGGACGTATGAGGGACGGTGCAACTGTGTGTACTATAGGACGTGAATGTGAGGGACGGTGCAACTGTGTGTGCTGTAGGACATGAATGTGAGGGATAGTGCGACTATGTGTAGCAGTATATGAAATAGTATGCAGGCATGAATGTGAGTGTATGTGGCGAGTGAGTATCTGGCGTGGAGTGTTGATTTGGTGTGAGAGAAATCATAAGGATGTGAAAAATTGTGTGTGACTTTGGGATTTTTGTGTCAATTTTAAAACGTATCTTTTTACAGTTTATTATCCACTATTTATAAGCCATTTTTTTATCATAGATTTAATCTTAACAAATCTAAGATACGATGACATGAAAATACCCGATTTAATTTATTAGATTCATTGAAGATTCAATCTAACTTCTAGAAACCCTTGATTTAGCTGGGCTTTCTTACTTAGGCTCAATTCACTCCATTTCAATTTAGCCTAAAATACACGTTAGCCCATTTAATAATTTCTAAGTCTATTTAGCTCAATATAAATCAGATAAAAAAATTCTCTTTATATTGGATCGGTATAAAAATATTTTTAATAAAGTTTGATTTTTTAATGACTTAGAATTTATTAAATTGACTGTACATCTCCATTGTCCAATTTGACTCTAAGAGACTTGATTCGACTCTAGTTGACACTTATATTATTTTTTTCAATTTTCGTTTTTGAATATTTATTTATTTATTTTTTAGTTAGTTATTTATTTTTTTCTATTTTCTTTAATGCAATTTTTTCATTTTTTTATTTTTTATAAAATTGGCTCAAAAGTAAAAAGAGACTGAATTAAAATAAAAGGTGGAAAAAATGGAGTGTCTATAGTTAACTCCCTTTATTTATATGAAAATGGAGCTCTTAGAGAAAGATGAAGAAGGTGCCAGGTTACGTGGTAGGCACGTGCTACAACCTAGCATACGTTGGTGAGAAATAAGTTAGGTGCTTCATGCGCCTGTCTCCTTAGTTCAAAATGTCAGTTGGGCTTTTCAAGTGCAATATAAATTGTACTAAGCCTAGCAAATCCCTTCCCTACATCCTTTCTCCCTTTGCTCTAGGTTGAAGGGCTTTGGGCCCTAACCTGAGCCACACGGACCAAGCTTAGCTTCGCTCGATTCGTACTATACCACTTTTTTTTTTAAATATATATATGTTTATCAAATATTAACTATGTGACTAAAGTCCTATTTTAAATGTACACTAAAAGTTTATTGTTCTTAAAAAAAAAACTAATTTTCTTTCCAAAATTTGTGATTTTTTGTAAGTTTTTCTAAATTTTTTGTGTTTTTCTAAAATTTTGTTTTCTAAATTAGGGCGCTTAATCCTATCCTAAAAAATTTTTAAAAATGGGATATCTACAAATGCAAAAAGCCAGGGTATATCAAGTACGAATGTCTAGTGTTAATTAAGAAAACGGAGAAGTTTAAGAAGAAACAAAAATCTTTGATGGCTAAATGGAGTGATCTGGAAGATTCAGAAACTGAGTTAGAAAGTTTAGAAGAATGTGAGGAAGCAAATATGTGTCTTATGATACTCTCTGAGGTAAATTTTGAAACTGATTCTGATTTTGACTTAAAAATAGCTAATGATATATGTGCTGAAATCAACAAACTCCTCAAAGCTCTTTCCAAGTCAAGTAATAAGATATCTAATTTTAAATCAGAAGTAAAAACATTAAAAAGTGAAAAGCATGCTCTTAGTCAAACTAATCAATTGCTTGTAGATGAAAATGATTTCCTAAAAAATGATTTTGAAGGATTAAATATTGCTCGTGAAGCTTTACTTAATGAAAATATTATTCTAAAAGAAGAAATTAAAAATTTCAAAAGTAGCATGGATGATTTATCTGAGTCAATAAAAAACATGCTCCGTAAGTTTGATGAAAGTGATAAGAAGTTACAAATGTTGATTTATAGTCAAAGGATGGATTATTGAAAATCTAGACTTGGTTTTGAATTTGAAGATACATCTAAAACAAAGAAAGAAATAATGTTTGTTAAATCAAAAGATAAAAATCAAGAAATGATTATAGGAAGTGAAAATAGCAAAACATTTGAATCTATTAAAAAGTACTCTCAAAGCAACAAGAACTATCCCTTTAGAGGCTATAATAGAAGTTTCAACAGAGGGTATTTAAGAAAGAATCCGAATTAAAGGAAAGTAGTAAGTAACAGGTATACCAAGCGGAAACCTTATGCTTGTTTTCTATGTAATAAACTTGGTCATATAGAGAAACATTGTTTTACAAAAAATATAAACTTAACAATAATCAAGGTCTAATTCGAAGGACTAGCTTAAATTTTCATGAACTCAAGCTCCACTGGGTTCGTAAATAGACTTGATTGTCTTGTGATGTGAGCAGGAATACGAAGCTAAGATAAAAGGAACATGGTATCTTGACAGTGGATGCTTAAGACACACAACAAGAGATGCTTTGTTGTTTACTAATTTAGAATGGAAGGAAGATAGTTATGTGAAATTTGATGACAATAGTAAAGGTAAAATGATTGCAATAAGTTCAATTGGTTTGACACCTCATTGAATTGAAAACGTATTATTGGTTAAAGGATTGCAATATAATTTTGCCAAGCATAAGTTAGTTGTGTGATAAAGGAGAGAATAATCTTTAAACATGATAAATGTGTTGGTTTTAATAAGGATGGACTTAAGTTGTTTGAAGGATTTAGAAAGAAGAATATTTATTTAATTAAACCATCTGAAGTGTCATTTGAAAGCTACTTCATTTTAGTAAATGATAACATTATACTTTGGCATAAAAGATTAGGACACGTGAACTTTCAACAGTTAGAGAATTTGTCTAAAAAGAACTTAATTCAAGGCTTATCAAAACTGCATGTTAATGAGAATATTTGTTGTGCTTCTTATCTTAAGAATAAGACGAGTTCATCTTAACATAAGAATAAGAAAGTAATTTCCACTCAAAGACCCTTAGAGTTATTATACTTAGATTTATTTAGTCTAACTCGCACTTTAAGTCTTGGAAGAAATAATTATGGACTAGTCATAGTAGATGACTTCTCTAGATTTATTTGGATCTTGTTTTTGCATCATTAAAGTAATACTTTTAAAATCTTTGAAATCTTTTCCAAAAGAGTTGATGAAAAAGGCCTCTCTATCATCGGTCTACAAACTGATTATGGAAAGGAATTTGAAAACTTAGATTTTATCTTGTTTTGTGAAGAAAAAGGCATCACTTATAACTTTTCGACACCTTATACTCCACGACAAAATAGAGTAGTTGAACGTAAAAATAGGACAATCCAAGAAATGATGAGAACTTTACTTAATGAAGTAATTTAGCAAATCATTTTTGGACAGAAGCTACATCAATAGCTTGTTACATCATAAATTGTGTATATGTAAGACCTTTGATAAAAAAAACTACTTATGAGATTTACAAAGGTAGAAAACCTACTATTTTATATTTTTATATTTTTAGTTGCAAGTATTTTGTAAAGAAAATGGGAAAAGTATTAGGAAAATTTGAAGAGAGAGTTAATGAAGCCATCATTTTAGGTTACTCTCTGAACTCAAAGGCTTACTAAGTATACAATAAAGAAACAAAAGTGGTGGAAGAGTCAATAAATGTCAAGTTTATTGAGGAAACAGGCAATGAAGAATCGGACAATGAATCTCTAATTGTCTCAAATAAAAAGAATACATTACATCTTGATTAAGAAGAAAGTAACTCAAAACCTCCTTTAGATGAATCAACAGAGGCTTCAAGAATGCCTAATGTATCTAAAATAGAACTAGGATCAGAAGGTTCTGAACATTTTCATACTTTACCATTATCTCTTAAATTTAAAACTGATCATCCTCTTGAAATTGTAATTGGTAATGTTAGATTTGGAAAAAGAACAAGATTGAGCTTAGAAAACTTTAAAAATCATTTTACCTTAATATTTGAAGTTGAACCTTACTCAGTTAATGAAGCTTTAAATGATAATAATTGGATTTTAGCTATGTAAGAAGAACACGGTCAATTTTAGAGAAATTGAGTTTGGAGCTTAGTTCTAAGATTTAAAAATAAGTCAATCATAGGAACTAAATGGGTTTTTAAGAATAAGCTAGATGAACATGGAAAAATAATAAGAAACAAAGCATGATTGGTGGCTAAAGGTTACTCTCAAGAAGAAGGGATAGATTATGATGAAACTTATGCTCCTGTTACTAGCTTAGAAGCTATAAGATTGCTACTTGCATTTGCTTGTCTAAACAATTTTAAATTGTATCAGATGGATGTAAAAAGTGTTTTTCTGAATGGCTTTATCAAAGAAGAAGCATATGTTGATCAACCTTTGGGATTTGAAGATCCCTTCAGAACAGATCATGTGTATAAGTTAAAAAAGGCTTTGTATGGACTTAAATAGGCTCCTTATGCTTAGTACGAAAGATTAAGTAAATTTTTAATTAAAAATAATTTTCAAAGGGGAAAAGTAAATACTACATTGAAACATTTGGAGAAGATACGTTAATTGTACAAATTTATGTTGATGATATTATTTTTGGTGCAACTAATGAAAATATTATCAAGAGTTTTCAAGATTGATGCAGGCAGAATTTTAGATGTTACTCATAGGGGAATTAAACTTCTCTTGGGATTACAAATCAAATAATAAGAGAATGAAATATTAGTTCACTAAGAGAAGTACACCACATAGATTTTGAAGAAATTTGGTTTTGAGAATACGAAGCATTTTTCAATTTCTATGAGTATCTCAACAAAGCTTGACATAACTGGTAATGGAAAAAAGGTAAATGAAAAATTATATTGAAGCTTAATAAGATCTTTTTTATATCTAATAGCTTCACAACCTGATATTTTATTCAGTACTTATGTATGTGCTAGATTTCAAAGCTTACCAATAAAAACTTATTCAACTGTAGTTAAAGAGATCTTTAAATATATAAGAAGCACTACAAAATTAGGAATTTGATATTCTAAGAGTCAAAATTTTGATCTTATAGGATATTCAAATACTGATAATGCAGGTTGTAAAGTGGATAGGAAGAGTATTTTAGGTACTTATCGGTTCTTAGGAGATAAATTAGTTTCTTGATTCTCCAAGAAACAAAATTTTGTTGCTCTTTCAATTGCAGTAACTGAATATGTATCTATTGGAAATTGTTGTACTCAAATACTTTGGTTAAAACAATAATTGAATGACTGTTGGATAAGTTATAAAAATATACCCATAAAATGTGATAATACTAGTTTTATTAATTTGACAAAAAATCCAGTTCATCACTCGAGGTCAAAACATATAGAAATAAGACACCATTTCATTTGTGATCATGTTGCAAATAATGATGTGAGTGTTGATTTCATTCCAACTGAATATCAATTTGCTGATATATTTATAAAGCCCTTAGATAAATTAAGGTTTGAATTTATTCGTAATGAAATTAGTGTATGTAACTCTTTTTGTTAACATGGAGAATATTTAATTAATACCCCTAAGCTAAAATTATTTAACTCATCTGTCTTTTTTTTTTTTTATTGTGAAATTTCTTTCTTCTATTATGATGTACACAAAAAGTGTCTTGTGGGTCTTAGTATATTTGTAGTGGGTCTTCAAATTCCTTGGTAATGGGTCTAGTAAATCAACTACATGCATACGTATAAGGACCATCAAATTTTGCAATTATTTTCTTTTCTCCAAAATATAAAAGCCCTCATTCTCTCTCTCTTTCTCTCCTTTCCATGTCTTCAAACTCTTCATATTTCCTTCTTGTGATTTTCTTAACCTAAAATCATGGCTCCTAGAAAATCAACTCAAATTGCTGTAAAGGGAATCAAATCTAAAGTCCAAAACAATCTTGATAATCTTATTGTTCTTGATGAACAAGGAACCAACACCACCGCTCCTATAGATCCTCAACCTAATCCACCCTTTGAAATACGTCATGATTCACTTGAAAAAACCTAAACCCTAAAACTTCATGATGAATCAATAGAAGAAACTACTTAGGAAGTGAACCAAAAGAATGGTTATGAGGAACATTCTGAACCAATTTAGGAAGTTAACAAAAATCTAGCTTATCTGAAGAAATTGTTGAATTTGAAGGCACTGGTCCTTCAAACAAGCCATCTAAAGGAAAGTCTGGAAGAGATCCTCTTGAATGACCTACTGTACCAAAACCAAAGAAGGCTCCCTGAAAGCCAAAGGTTACAACTTTAATGAGGAAGACTTCAAAATCTTCTAAAGACGACAAACCCAAGAAAAGATATTCAGTAAAAGGTAAAAATCTATCTATCAAAGATTCTTTTTATTTAAATTTATAATTCTTTGAAAAGAATGGTTTTTACTGGGAGGAGTATTTGGATGGGTTAGGTTTGAATAGCTTGGTTGATATGAGCGGAATAATACATCTAGAATTTGTAGATGAGTTTTATAGAAAACTTGATAACAAAAATCAAGAAGTGTGGAAGTTAGCTATACTAGGCCAAAAAATTGAAATATTGAAGAAAGATATCTTGAAATGCTTTGGCATTAAGGAAATCAAAGAAGATGAAAACTTAGTACAAATGACTAGAGACAATGTGTTCATAGAATTAAATGATGGAATAGAGATGGGTATGGGCAGAGATATTTTCAACATTGAATTTGAGTTGTTAATTGGGATTTTACACAAATTTGTCAGCACATTTGTGTTACCTAGAAGCGACAGTGCAACCTTTGTCACAAGAGAAGATGCATTGGTTATTCTAGCATTACTAGGGAAAAGAAAAGTAGATGTGGTGCAAATTATGATGAGACACATATGGTAGCACTCAGATGTTCGACCATGTTTGAATTTATTGATGACTCTTTTCAATTTCAAAAAATTGAAAATACTTAGTGAAGCAACCTGTCCTTTCTATCCTATTAAATTAGGACAGAAAATCTTTAAGCATATATGAATTTATGTGAATGATAAACTTTGGCATTTATATAATGGAGGCATTTTTGTTCATCCTTCAAATCTTGGAAAAAGAGTAATCATAATTGAAGAGAAGGACAATGAAAAGAAAAGGAAGCTGGGAAAGGAACCTGTTGAGAAGGAACCAAAAAGGAAAAGATTAGGTGGAATAGAATTCAAGGAAGTAATTTGATCACTTTCAAATAGTGATTCAAAAAGTATAAAGCTATAGCTTGTTCCCTCCAAACAAGGAGAAAGTTTGGTCTTTTTTGAACAAATTTATGAGGGAATTAAGGAAGTTATAAGGAAGTTAGTCAAGGATTAGTTTATAGGAATGAATGACTTGTTTAAAGCTTAGGTCAAGGAAACTGTCTCAAAATCCAATCCTCATGACAAAGCTCATTTTGCAGATCTTCCATCTAAACTCCCTAAATAGATTCAACCATCTGGTCCTTCATCAAAACCAACTATTCCTAATTCAGATCCTCACCTTATAGCATCTGAACCTTACTCCTTTATGGTTTCTACTCAGCCAACAATTGAAACTAATCCAATCCTTGTTCTAAGTTTTGATAAAACTCCAATTGTTTCCCTAAATTCTTCAGATCTTAAATTTCCATCATTTGAAGCTCTAACTCCTCACATTGCCACTCTTGTCCTAAATCTTGAAGAATAGACACCTCCAGAAGGAAACATTGAAACTTTCTCTAGTGGTTCCACTAGAGAGGACATTGCATTTGTACCATCTCAGACTACACTAGCTTCTAACAAGAACTAACTTTCTTTATGGCGACATCATTTGAAGCAAACCCTTCTCCTAGCAAGGCGATTCCAACATATTCTGGAAGATATAAGCTATGTGCTAGGAAGAAAACAAAATGATCTCAGAAATAACTTTTCTTTTTCTAGTATTTTAGTCTTAGCTATGTGTTAGGATCTTTTGTTTCATTTAAACTCTTTTATGGTATCAATTTCTTTTGTTTTCTAATCAAAAGTCCTTCTATAGACTTCGCTATGTCATTTTTGTTATTCAATGAAGTCTTTTTCATCTTCACATTCTGTTTGTTTATAGAGATTAAGGGGAAGTTAATTAACAATCTTCGATGATAACCAAAAACATTTAAGTTCTACACAATTGAATTGTTTGGTTACTAGTTGTTGGATATCAATTTAGTTTTGCTTTATATTTTTGGATTTCTAAAGTGTCTTTGTTATCATCAAAAAAGGGGAGAATGTTAGATATCTCTTATAAATTTTGATGATAGCAAAAAGAGAGTAATGCTAATGAATCACCAAGTATGTAAGTATTTAGAAATGTTAAAATTGCAAAATAAGTTGTTTTCAAAAGCTTATTCAGAAGCTCTAAATTATTTGACAAAGGGGAAAATTTTGAAAATATTCAGAAGACGCTTTAGAAGCTTTGTTATGAGAAAAATTAGTACAATATTTCGAAAACTTATTTAGAGACTTCAAAGAAAAGAAGATTGATACTCTTTAGGAGGTTATTCAGATAGTTAGTTTAGAAGAGTAATGTTGAAAATTAATACATATTAGATTTGAAGTAAATAAAGCATAGCTCCACTAGATTGGTTATATTAAGGAAATACATTTAATCCCGTTTCAGTAAGATGGAATTAAGAATCCATAGAGATTATATTTTAAGCGAATGTAACTTTGGATAAATCAAGAAAATATCTAGCATTAGATAAGAATAAGGTTGATTTCGGATTTTGTGGGATTTTCAAGTTTAAATTTGAAGCTTATTTGGAGGTTGTTGATTAAAGTATATCTGACTGAAACAGGATTAGAAGATCTGATTTAAAAATTCAAAACTCCAAAATTTTCTCTAAAAATATCCATGGATTATCTTTAACAATTAATTTTTGGATAAACATGAAAGTGAAAATAATCTTCAACAATATTAACCGTTGGAAGACTTTAGTATAAAAGGAGAAATGATTCAAAGTGTATAAATACGTCTTTGAGGAAATTACAATACATTTGTTACACTTAAGATCGTAATCAAATTCTACCATTTGAAAAAGCATAGAAAGTTTCTTAGATACTTCTTTAGAGAGTTGAACTAAAGCAAATTATTCAACAATTTTTTTTTAGTTTTGTTTTGTGCGATATTATTTGAGATTTGTATTGTTATTTTCTCTTGTAATTTGTAAACCTTGTTTGTTGAGAGAAGTTAGATTATTCTTTGTAGATCTGTAATTGGTCTAGATTGAACAGAGGCTAGATAGGTACAGTAGAGTGTAGTGAAGCCTATGTGTGGCAAAATCTTATAAATTTCTCGTGATTTTGTTATAGTAGATCAAGTGAAACGACATCGGTAAAGTAGATTGAGTCCTTAGTAGTGGAGTTGGAAGGGAGCAGTAGGTAGAAAGTCAAAGCTCTATAAATCCTCAGCCTGATATTCTCTTCCTTATCTCCTTTAACTTGCACTATTTATTTATGTTATTTACGTTAAATTAATAGTACCATTGTTAACTAATATAAGTTATTAAGAGAGACATTTTCAAAAAAGTTTTAAAAAATTTAAAGATATCAATTCATCTTTTTTCTTGATATTTTATATGGGACTAACATAAACAATGAAAATCTTAGACAAAATGGAGTGTTTACTGAAATTATTGGACCCAAAGTGGAGGTTGAACTTAGGATAAGGGTTGAGAGGATGGAACTAAAGTCAAATTGGAGTAAATAAAAATATCAAAATATAATTCATATTTTATGTATAAAATAATAAAATTATCCATCTTAAAATTTCAAAGCTAAGCTTTTTACATCTTATCTTTTATTAACTTAGACTCACTCTTAAGCAAAAAATTAAAATAAAAAAAAGAAAAGAAAAAGAATCGATCCATCATGACCTGAAAAACCTAGCCAATTCTAAATGGAATCCAGCTAGATGGATTGTGTCGACCGAATCTTCTTAGTTCATTTGTCAAGGAGGATTGATGGGGTGATTTAAATCGGTTTCATAATTAGATGCTTTTAAGTTAGACGGACCCTTTCGAATTTGACTAAAATGGTGTTTATAATGAAGTTGTGGACCTAGCTTTCACCTTACACTTGCTTGTGCAGGAAAATAATTTCGTTTTTAGCTTTCCGAATTTAAAAAAAAAAAAGTTTGTATAAAAAGTTAATTTTTTCAATATATCATTTTAACCAAAACTTTTTTTATGATGGTGTGATACCTTACCTATAAGTTGGAAAAGTTGGAAAAATTAGAAATGGAGAATTTGGTGTGCGATTATTGCAAATTTTGGTTAAGCAAAAATAAATAAATAAATAAAAAGAAACGGTTAAACATTTTGTGCAAATAGTTTTAACCTTAAAAGAAAGTCAAGGGTTTGTTCTCACAAGTTACCAGTGATTTTTGATTTTGATGGGATTGGACTTTGATAGGATTAGTGACACAACATGCATATACTACTACATTGTTTTTATTTTAGAAATAGCATGAGCTTTCCAAATAAAATAAAATTGTAAATAGCTTGCATAATGCAAGGATAAGAGTTTAAATAATGATTATGATTTTTTAAGTAGAAATTGTAAATATAATCTAATTTTTTATGCATTATTGAAAAAGAAAAAAGACAAAAAGAAAAAAAAAATAAAAAGCATTTAAGCAATGTAAGGTTCCAAAAAAAAAAAAAAGACTTGTTATATTGATTTGTTGAATATTTAAATGCGGAGAAGAAATTATAAAATATGATATCATATAATATTTAATGTTTATAATTTTCATATAAAAGGCAAGTGCTTCCAAAATTATATTAAATATTATCACACCTTGAATAAGAGAAGCTATAATAGTCTCGCCATATAAACTAACCTAAGATAGAAGTCGACCTTATTGCTACTATCGTAGATATAGTCCACATAAGATGTACATGACTTAACCAGCTTGAAGCATCCAGTTTGACACCTATCAATAATCAAACCTGTAGTATAGTTTTTTAAAATACCAGTTTAAGACAACTTGTTGTCCGATAATACAATAGCACTTATATAAGCATTTTCATACATAGAGTTATAATTTACATTAAGAGTTTACGAAAGCCACAGGTCTTGAAGTTTATTTAGAATAAGATAGGAAACTAATAGGTGTTCTAGAGATTCCCCTTTAGTTTCTTCAAAACTAAAAGAAAGTCAAAAGATCGGATTCACTGGAGTCTCCTTTCCTCACTTTTCCAGCTAATTACACACTAACCTAGGAGTGGTGATATCTGTACATCTTGAACTCTCATTTGTCATCTGGAAAAGAGTCTATAGAGATATGAGCTCAATTAGCTTAGTAAGCAGGACGGAGTTAGAAGAGTACCATATAATCATAAATAAGGTTATTAATTATAATGAAATGCAATACAATCAATGACTTAAAACATCGCATAGTGTTATTTGGTCTATAGTTAGGTTAAAGAAATTACATTCACTCCAACCTGGATTGAGGAGTTTATTACGACTCAAAATCAGACTAAACTTAGGCTTGTGCAATGAAGAATGTAAACCCCATGAAATTTCGATAACCCAAAAGCGGAATCGGATGAAGGAGTCCTTGGATAGTCTCTAGAACCACCCCAAACATGATAATAATACCTAAGTAAAGGAATCAAATCCTAAGTGTTTAACCAAAACTTTAATTGAAGTAAGCCTTAAAAACCTAACTAAACGAGCAAGGACCTTAATACTTGAAAAACCCTAGAATGTTATTGAAACCTTAAAATTACCATTTAACCCTAATTAAGTGATCAAACACCTTATTGTCACCAATAAATACTAATAGTAAGGTTGAATTGATCAATACAAGCGATTAGTAGTACTAAGCAATTTGAATCTTAACTTTTGAGCTCGTATGCGGATCAAATTACCATAAACGAGCACCAAACCCTAAGGGAACCCTAAGTACAAGTGTAGGGCATTTATAATAGCTAAATTATAGTGTCAAAGTCCAACCAAACCCTAAACACATCTTAATTGCACCTAATTAGCCTAATCATGCCTAATCCTACTAATTACCCTAATCCTTAACCAACTTGATTACATCTTGATTAGCTACAAGTCTAACATGATTAATGACCAAAATACAAACTCTTATCCCTTCTTTAAATATCTTGTACTCTTAGGAGACAAGATCATACCTAAATTGGCAAAAGGCACATGAAGTACATGGTCTCCATTTAGTACTTGTCTTTATTTTCTTAAATTACTCACCACTTGTCCCCCCACCTCTCCTCACTTCCACGACTTGCTATCCCCTTCCCCTTCCCTCATTGTTCATTTTCTCAAACCCTAAAATACATCTAAAAACTCCCTCAAACTTTCTCTTAAAGGTCAAGCCTAAACTCCTTCTTTTTCCTCTTCTCGGCCACCACCAACCACCTTAGCACCAACTTCCATAACTTCACCACCGCCACTCCAAATCACTTCAAACCAAGTTCACACCATACCCATACCCTAAGTTGCCCTATTGACACACACACCCACCATAACATACACTAAGGCTCATAGCACACTCATCTCTAGAGGACTCTCCTATACATTGCTCTGGTAAGTACTTAGATTAAGTTTTTCCTTAGTTTTCTTATAAGATAAGGCTAGATATTAATGTTTTCTTTGTTGAAACTTATTTTACACCAACTCCATAGAATTTATGAGGTATTTCAAGAAGGTCCACAAAGGTAAGTATAAGAAAAACCCCCTTTTAGTAGAAGTTATAATACAAATAGGCTAAGTTATGTAGAGTAGTGTAATTGTTAGTAGAAAATCTTCAAGTAGGTTGATGAGACTCTTGTTTTCCACGCGTGCCGCTCCATATTTGTCCCCTCATCACACTTCCAAACACTTTTATGAAATAATTATGGTTTTAGATTAGTAGAAACACAAGTTACTTAAGCAGAAACACAGTGTTGCATGAAAATGGAAGTTTTGACCCTAAAAGCAACTTATGGCCGCCACTTTATTTAACCCACTAGATTTGGAACTTTTTGTTTAATAGCTTAATTACATGTTTATTTAGTGTTAAGTATGGTTTAGGACTTAATTGATCAAGTTAAGTAGGCTAAAGTATGGTTAAAGCCCTAAACTAGCTTAGTTAGTGATTATAGGCTTAAGAATGGTGTTAGTAGCCCCAAGAACCATCATGAAAAGATTTGTAACTATACTAAAAATGGGCTAAACTTAAGTCTAATGTTGGGCTTAAGTCCATAAAGATAAGTGGGCTTGAGCCTAAGGCCTTAAGTAGTGAACTAAACACAAAAAACCTAAAAGAACCAATTTAGGAGCCCATATAACTAGATGACTAGATCTGAACCATAGGATAAAAGGCTTAGGAAGAGTTATTTAGGAGGCCCACAAAACCCAAATGCCCATTCAAGATAACCCCTACAGGCCCTTTGGTGAACTAAAGCCCTAAACTCAGTAAAAAGGCCTATTTGGACCTATAAGACCATCGTTGAGGCTTACTTTAAAATTTTGAAGTATTGGGCAGAAAAAACACATTTAAAATACTTAAAAGAAGCCTAAAATTATTAAATGTAAAACCTAAAGTCAAAGACCAAGCTTAAGACCCAAAACTAGGCCTAAACCTTAAAGTAACCCAACTCACCATTTTGGCCCACAACCTTGTAGGGCCCAAAACGAAAACTTATTGATCCAAAAACTTAAAAAAAACTTAACCAAATGAAAGAGCATTCGAAAACGATGAAAACAATTATAAGATCACAAAAATCAGAGTTAAAATGAAGAGAATTACCTAAACTACGAAAACAACTAACTTTAAGATAGTGAGCGGTTAGCCTAATTAATTGGTATAAATATAATACTCATAAAACTTAATTATCTTCTTTAGGGGATGAGGAGTTTGAATTTGACATCGTAAAGGATTATTGGGATTGCTAAGCATCAAGGTTGAGTGAGTACACCGCCTCCCTTACTTTACTTGTTTGTGCTTGTAGTTAGCAGAATATTTAATTATATCTAACAATTGAAATTGTTGCATGTTGAGGCAAACGGGAAATTGTGTTTACTTGATACGATTGACCTTGTTTGCAAAAATATCTTAAGTTGATATGAATATTATATACTTACTGTATTAGAGCTTAAGGTCTTGGAGTGTCTATATATTATGATTGGTCACCCATGAATCGGACTAATGAATACTTGACCCTTAATTAAACCGGACATGCATCGCATTTTATAACATGATAACATGGGCATTAGCATCATGCAGTAGAACGGGAGATCATGCCTAAAGGATTCATATTGTATTTTGTGTATTAAAAGTTGTCATTGTATGACGTACTTCGTATGACATGTTTTTGCCTCGACCTTTAGGAATTCCTTGGCTCTAAAGAGTGTTGCCTTCTGCTTTAGGTCGTGTTGTATCTATTGCTAAGGGTAATATTGATGACAAGAGACTTTAAATTGGACATTGATACTTGGATCCTGACGTATCGAAATACTTCCTAACTTGAGCAACACTGGGCGTTAAAATCGTGTTGTATACAGTTACCGGTAGACTGTATATACTGTTGCATTGCATACATTTGACAATGTATTTATAAGTCTGTTAAATAACTTGCTTGATATTGCTTGTTATAAAGTAGGTAGGTTACTCACTAAGTAGTCGAGCTTACCCCCCTTATAATTTATTATTGTAGCGGGACTTGTGGTTAGAGTCAAGCTACGGGATGCTTGAGGTCAGTAACACTAGCTTGGGATTGGGATGTGAAGAAGTTGAGAGCTCGAGCGAACCATTTGTTTATATATATATGAACTCTCTTTAATTTCCAATTATTAAGTATCTTTAGTTTGTTGAATAGCATATACTACTTATGGTGATTTATCTTGGTATTATATGACTAATTTAGAAGAAACTTGATATTCCTGCTTATTTATGTTTTGTTAGTGATTATTTCGATAGTTTAATCTTAATTTATATGTTCTGTTATTACTTAATGCTAGTTACTGGGAGAAGGTCGTAGTTGTGAATGCCTTGTGTAGTACGTTGAAGGCTCTTGATCAAGGATGGTGCTTGATCTTAGATCTTTACTTATTACACGGCAGTACTGCCATGACTCGAACCCCTTCTGGGTTGTGATATAGAATACCCTCTTCCCGTGATCACTTTCGAATTACAACCCTCACTCTTGTTGCAATCTCCTCACCTATCACTTAGTTTGATTAAGGACGGGGGAAATGATCATTTTAGTTATCCCCATTGAAAGGAGTCGATATTTGCTCTAGCACTTTTAATCGTTCTCCTAATGGTTGCTATGCATGTTTAGTTACGATAGCAGTTAGATCACTATTAGCTTCATTTAGGGGTGGCTAGATAAGTTTACACAATACAAAACTATGAAATTATGTAGAACAACATGCTAAGGAGTTTAACTCCTATCACAAATAGAATACCAATCATACACATAGCATGTACATAGATAGTTTGTCGAGCCTAGTTTTTCACTTCCTAGTTCTTTTATAAATTAGGTTTCCTTTAAATCGATCAGTATTAAACCCTACTCATTTAATATTGACTCTTGATTAGGATTTAAAGAAAACCAGTTTCATATACTTGGAAAACATCATGAAGTCGCTACCCGACCGAAGTCGGGAAAAAAGAGTTAAGTTATAACCAATTGGGTGGATTAGTTATAACTTAGCTATTAGTCTTTTGATAAAAATTGATTTTTGTAAAATGGTTTTGAAACAAGATATCTGGATTTGGGGGTTATGATTTTTAAACCCTTATAGGTATTATTAATTTTCCAAATTTAAAATTAAACTTAAAAACCACATTTTAATTTTAAAAGACAGAACTCGATTTATTAGTTATTATAATTGGATAAATTGAAGTAATATAGGAAAAAGGGAAAATTTTTTATTTTTTACCATCGCCCTATAGGTTTTTACGTACCCACTATTCAGGACCAGACGTACATATTTCTTTTTTGTAAAACTTTAGTGGGTTGGTTTTGTTTTATTTTGAAAAACAATTAAGTTTATGTTTTTAGTTCAATTTGGTTTATTCAAGAAAATTTCTCAAAAAGAAGGTCCTAAATTGGATTTTATTATTTATTTTTGAAAAAATTCTAAAACGCCTTAAATTGTAAAGGGTTCATTTATTTTTATTATTTTTGAAACACTTGATTTTTCTAAGTGTTTTAAAAAAAGAATAATAATAATCTTTATTCCTTTTATTTTATTTTTATTTTTTTTTTTACTTTTTACATTTTATTTTTATTATTTTTTTAATTTATTCCATTTTTATGTATTAGACCAAAAATAAATAAATAGACTACTTTTTTTTTCTTTTCCTTTCTTTCTTTCTTTCTTTGTTTTTTTTTTTTTTTTTATAATACAATTTACATTTACATGGATAAACAAATAAAATAATGAAAAAATAAATAAAAAAAAATACAAAATCTGAAGAAAAACAAGGCTCGGACCAGAAAGGGAACACAAGTTAGATCGGGCATAGTTCGTAGGTTGAATCTTGGGTCGGTTGTGGATCCAGGTTAGGTAGGCTGCTGGATTCATGTCGGACCTTGGATGGATCAAAGCCAGTGATGGTAGAGGGATGCTTTAGGCTATTCTAATCCTTTAAACGATGGGGAAAAGGTGTTTTGGTGAGTATCTTATTCAGTTTGTGGGTGGTAGAGAGAGTGTCGTGGGGTTTGGAGGTTGTTCGTGTACGGTGGCCGACGGTTGTGTTTGGGTGGTGCCGTTGGGGGGTTGCTAGAGTTGAAAGTGGGGG
>JAMXBB010000009.1:17054-99455 GCA_024138015.1 Lumnitzera littorea | reverse complement strand
GTTGAAAGTGGGGGGGGGGGGGGGGGGGGAGGTGGGGGAGGTAGGGGAAGGGGGTGTATGGTGTAAGGTTTTAAGTTATAGGGAGTTCAGTTATGTGGTTGGTTTGGCTTGAAGAAGGTTAGAGGTGGTGGTTCGAGGAGAGGGAGTTTGGCACTTAGGGTTTGGTGACGGTGGTTTGGTGGCAATGCTAGAGGCCACGGTGGAGGTCAAAAAGGGGTGTAATGGAGAGCTTAAGTTATGGGTAATGTTCCTAAGGTGGTGGTTTGGTTTGGACTTAAGTGGAGAGAGAAAGTCGAGGAGAGAGAGAGGGTTCAGTAGAGAAAGAAAGTGATTGCGAGAGAAAGAAGGTGTTTTTGAGCGATTCTAGAGCTCATGTGTTGGTTCTCTATGTTCAATGAGCTCCTTCAACACCCATTTTATACACGAATTCACCAAATGAGCAAGGAAATCGGAAATCAAAATTGAATGAAAATGTTTGAGAATCCAGTTTTTTTCCAACTTTTGAAGCTCGATTTAAATGTGTAATTGATTGAATTTGGACACATTTTTCGTACTAATTCATAGTAGGCCATGTGGAGGATGAATTCACACCATTAATTGGTGTGTTTTAGCAAGTAAAATGCATGAAATCAAAGGCTAAAGTGAGGGGGTCAAGCTTGTTCTTAACTAGGAAAAAGAGGAAAATTTGAAGAAAATGAGGGAAAACCAAGAGAAAGAGAGGGAAAGTGCTGACGTGGCACTATGTTAGCTAACCTAACTTACCATGTGTCATCATATAACATGTGGTAGTTGACGTGGTATGTCACGTAGCTGACATGTGGCGATACATCAGTACGCCATCCAATTCTAACTTGTCACGTATCTGGACATGTGGCACAATCAGATCCTAATATGTGGCAGTCCCTGATGTGATGAAAAAATGAAAAAAAACTTTATATGCTCCCTCCAAGATTCGAACCCCTGACCTCATGCTCATACTTAATACCAAGTCCAAATGCTTATCCATTGAGCTATTGGCCTGTGCCTTGTCCATATGTGCAATTATGGATTTGATCAGCCTAAGCTAAATTTAAATCTAATCTTAAGTTCAATGATCTAACTTCTAAACCTATTTCAAAAAGAAAAAATCTACCTTAATAAAATGTTATTTCCTAAATTCCCTAAAATCTTCTATTTTTCAATTTTTCTATTTCTTGTAATTTTTAAAAATTTCTAACTTTTTTCAAATTTTATTTTCTAAACTTCTTATTTTTTGGGTTTCTTTCTAAACTTCTTATTTTTGATATTTTTCCAAGTTTCTTATTTTTTGTGTTTTTTTCTTACTTTTTTATTTTTTTGTATTTTTCTAAAATTCTTTTTTTTTCTAAATTTCTTTATTTTTTGGGTTTTTTTAAATTTCCTATTTTTTGTATGTTTTTCCTAATTTAAGATCTATTGAGGAAATAAAATTAAAATAAAAATAAAAGAAGCAAAAATTAGGTGTCTACACAGTTAATTTATAATCATAAGCAAAAGTACTCTTAAACTTCTAAATATTTTGATTTAGCATCTAAACAACTGATAAAGTCACGATCCTAACTAACTTGTATTAACGCTCACTACGGTAAGCGATGGAGGGTCATCGGAAGGGTGGCGCATAAGATGGGCTGCTAGGTGGTGGAGAGGTTCAATAGCAGATTAAGGTTTGGTTGGGGAATTGGCCTTGGTCTGACCTTTGCTTTGTTTTTCTATTTTCTTTCTTTTATTTTCTAAAACTCCTTTAGAATTTTCCTTAAGTGATCTAGGCTGCTAAATATTTAAATTGAAGTCTTAAGGTTTATTTATACTATTTTGGGTCATTCATATTTTTTCTCCTTTTTTCCCGATTTTTTCTTTCATTTTTCCCCATTTTCCTAAGCATGAGGTGCCTTATTTTTGTTAAAAGGTACTTTTAACACATCATGTTGTGCCTCCTGAAGTGCTATGCTTGTTTCCAACACTTTCCTACTGATTTGGGATACACTTTGATTATTTTTAAGTTAATTATGAATATTTCATGTATATTTCATTAATATTTAGTTATTTTACTAATATACGTATATATATCCTATATATTTGATATGTGTAATGGGCAATTACATGCATATAATCATGTTTCTAAAATGTCTTTTATTTTTAAGATATATTTCCTATTAAATTTTGTGAATTTATCTCTTATTATATATAATTATATAGTTTCGGGTTAATTTATGAGTATAATTATTATATATATCGGGTATATTCTTAAAAATAAATGTATATTCATATAGTATATTATGTTATATTATTTCTTTTTATAGCTTAATTAACTTATCTTTGAGTCCTTGTTGCGTTTCAAGCTTAATTTTAGGAGTTTCGATAAGTTTTTCACTATATTATATAACTATATTTTTAAGGTTGAAATTGGCATTTGAAGTCATTATTTTTATAATTTAACTTCACTTGGTCACTTGAGTTAACTTTTCTAACCTAGTTGTATAGTTTAGGCTCAATCGGATAAATTTTTTTCAAAGACTCTAAATTTGGGTACAGTTACTCTAAATATGATCTTTGGGGTTTACATTTATATGCCCCTTAAGAAAATTTGGTCCTCAAAACTTTTATTCTAAACATAATACCTACTTATTTTCTAATAAAAATCTATCACTTAAATTTTTCCTTTAAAGAGTTACAGGTAACGATTCTTCATTACTATCTTAGGTTCCCAAGTTAATCTTGCTCTTGGACTACTACCCCACTGAACTTTCACATATTTAACTTCTTGATTTCTTAACTTTTGAATTCGGTTCACCAAGATCTTAATCAGTTTTTTTTTCAACTGTATAATCCTCTTGTAAGTCCACTGGTTTCAACTCCACAATTGCATTTGGGTTCTTTATGAACTTTTGTAACGTGGACACATGGAACATATCATGGTATCCAGCTAACTTGGTGGTTAAGCAATTTGATATGCTACATTTTCAATTCTTTCCAAGATTTCAAAAGGTTAGATGTATTGAGGACTTAGCTTTCTTATAGTAACAAAGCGCTTAAATCTTTAAATGGACTAATCTTAACATACACATGATCCCCTTTCACAAACTTTATAGGTTTTCTTTTTAGATCTGCTCAACTTTTGTATCGATTTTGTGTTGTTTTCATCCTCTATCATATTATCTTTACTTTATCTTTCATCTACTTGATCATATTAGGTTCTATCATCATATATTCATCATTCTCCCAATATAGTGGTGATCAACATTTTCTTCCATACAAAGCTTCATATGGTGCCATTTGAATCGTTGCTTGATAACTATTATTATAAGTAAACTCCACCAATTAAATATTGATCTTAGTTACCACCGAAGTCCAAAATACAACCTCTTAACATATCCTTAAGCATTTGAATAATTTTTTTCGATTATCCATCCGTTTAGGGATGATAGGCTGTGTTGAATTGCAACTTAGTTCCCAAAGATTAATGTAAGCTCTCTTAGAAGTTCGATACAAATCAAATATCCCTATCTGACATAATACTTATTGGTATACCATGCATCTAATAGTCTATCTCATATACAGTCATGTTAGCTTCTCCATTGAACCACTAGTCTGATAAGGTAAGAAATGAGCGCACTTTGTCAACTTGTCTACTATAACCCAAATTGAATTGTAACTTGATCTTGTCTTTGGGAGTCTTATTATAAAATTCATTGTAATGGGATTCCACTTCCATTGAGGTATTTCTAATGGTTGTAGTAAACCATTAGGTATCTGATGTTTCGCCTTCACTTATTGACATGTATTACACTTAGCTACATACTATGCCAAATCCTTTTTCATGCCTTTTCACCAAAATAATAATTTCAAATCACTGTACATCTTATTTCCACCAAGATGCAATGTATAACCAGTATCATGTGCTTCAGCCATTATTTGATTCTTTAACTTTGAGTCACTAGGCATAAAAACTCTATTCCTATATCTTAATACACTTTTGGTATCAATTTTGAAGTCAGGTACATCATTTGCACTCAATTTTTTTGTAATTTCCTTCAATGTTTGATCTTCATCTTGTTGAAGCTTAATTCTCTCTATTGGGGTTATTTATATTACTAAATTCATCAATTGTACATCAATCTGATGCCATTTGAATTCAATCTCTAACTTTTTAAATTCCTTAATTAGTTTACATTGAGTAGTGAGTAATGAAGTCACTTGTTTGTAGTTATTGTGACTTAGTGCATTTGCTACAACATTAGCCTTGTTAGGATGGTAGTTTATGGTCAAATCATAATTGTTGATTAATTCTAACCAATGGTTTTGTCTCGAGTTCAATTCCTTTTGAGTAAAGAAATACTTCAAGCTTTTATGATCCATATATATCTCACAATGTTATCCATATAGATAATGTCTTCAAATTTTCAAAGCAAATATTACAGTTGCCAACTCTAAATCATGAGTCGGATAATTCCTCTTATGAGGCCTCAATTGCTTGGATGCAAATGCTACTACTTTTCTATCCTTTATCAATACGCATCCCAGTCCATTCTTAGAAGCATTGCTATATACGCAATATGATTTACTTGGTCTGGTAAAATAAGTATTAGTGTTGAAATCAAATGATCCTTTAACTCTTTGAAACTTTCTTCACATTCGTTGCTCCATTCTAATTTAACATCCTTTTGCATCAATCAAGTTAAAGGCTTTGCGATTTTAGAAAAAGCTTTTATAAATCACCTATAATATCCCACAATTCCTAAAAAGCTTCTACCTTTTGTTACCATAATCAATTGTTTCCATTCAATCACTGCTTTGATTTTTTTTAGATCTATCGAGATTCCTTCGCCTAACACTATATGTCCTAAAAATGAGATTTTATCTAGCCAGAAATTACACTTACTCAACTTAGCATACAGTTGATTGTCTCTTAGTTTCTGCAAGGCCAAACGTAAATGATTGACACGATCCTTTTTGGTCTTTGAATAAATTAAAATACTATCAATGAATACTACGATAAATTTATCTCAATAAGGTTGATAAATTAAATTTGTCAAATCCATAAACACAGCTGATCACAAAAAACTCATAGTGCCTATATCTGGTTTGAAAAGCTATCTTTGGTACATCCTTTGGCTTAATTCGTAACTGATGGTATCTAGATCTTAAATTAATTTGTGAGAACAAGGTGGTACTATGTGGTTGATCAAATAAATTATTGATTCGAGGTAGTGGATATTTGTTCTTAATAGTCACTTTATTTATCGGGCGATAATCAATACATAATCTCATGGTTCCATCTTTTTTTTTCATGAATAACACTGGTGCTCCTGAAGGAGATAAACTAGGTCTTATGAATATTTTGTCTAATAGTTTCTGGAGTTGCTTCTTTAACTCTTGAAGTTCTATTGGTGATATTTGGTATGGAGCTTTTAACATTGGTTCAATTCCTAGTACCAACTCTATAGTAAAATCTAATTCTTGATGTGGTGCCAAACCAAGAAAATTTTTTGGAAAGATATAAGGAAATTCACTTACTATAGGTATTTTTGACACTTTTGGTGTTTCTTTCTTTCCTTTCTACTGTAAATGTCCAATAAAGTTACCATTCTTCAACAATCCCATTTATTTCTTCACTTACTTCAATTATTGATAATTTCAGACTTTGCTCACTAACTTTCCCTAAAACATCACTTTACCCTCATCTAAGATCACGTTCTTATTTTGATAATCCACTTTGGCTCTTTGTATAGGCAACTAATTTATTCCTACAATAACATTATACCCCTTAATTGGTAAAACTATTAGTTTTATTAAGAATCCCTTTCCTTAAATTTACAATTATTCATTATCTATTACTTTTCGTGTTAACACTTGCTCTCCCATAGGTGTTCTCACTTTGTAAGTGGATTTGACTTTATTCATCTTAATCCCATTTCTTAAGACAAATTCTTGATTACTAAAAGAATATGATGCTTCAATGTTAAACAATGCATAAGCAGTTCGCCTATTTACATGTATGTTTCCTAAAATAATTACTACTATTATAGTTATTTATCATTTGTGTACTACACTTACATATTTTCACAATTCTTATCACTTCCTATGCATACAATATTTGCAATCAACTTAAGAGTTAGTAAGGTTACTAGTTAGTTTATGTACCTATAACTAAGCCTTGGTCATCATCCAAGTTGTTATGAAAGTATTCCTCTATGCATTCATCAAAATCCTCAATATCCTTTTTTGTACCCTTGATTGCAAACACCTGAGTTGGTACAACAGATGTCTCTACTCCTCCAAATTTCTTAGTCCTTTGTCTTACCTGATCATAATATCTTGAGAAGTGTCCCGTTATTCCACACCTATAATACTTCACTACTTTCAACTTTAGATACTCTCTTGACATATGATTTGGGTCACTATACAGAAAACATTTGCCTCTTAATTGTGGGCATTGCTAGGGGAAATGCTACACTCTACTTCCAGCATCTCACATTCCCTACCTTATCATAGAAACTATATCCTATCTTGTTTGAAGTAAGACCACTAGTCACAGCTACTAACTTCTTTCCTTTCTGACCTGAGTTACTATTTATGCCTTGGAATGTTCTTTTAAAGATGGGTCTATACCAATTAACTCTCTTTAGTTTCATACTCCACTCATTTTGCATAGTTAGTCGATTATTCTCCAATTAACGTGCCTTATCCATAATCTATCAACTTTCATCGCATTGTTGAGTCAAACTCGTTAAGGAAAAGATCCTTCTTCAACCATTAATTATCCCTGTATGACTCAAGCACGTATTACAACAACCTATTAAATTCATTCTCGTATTGAGCTACACTCATAGTGCCTTTCTTTATCTCCATCAATTGTTGAGTAATCTGATTTTGTACACTTATAGGGAAATATTCTCTCTTAAGTGCCTCTTGAAATACTTGCCATGTAATAGGCCTAATAATTATTTGTAATGTCGAGTCTTACTAGAATCTTGCTCCCATTTTTAGTAAGAAAGTACCACAAGAGACTTTTTGATTGTTTGAAATTTTAAACGCCTCAAAACTACCTCAATTTGAGCTAAACAATCATCGACCAAGGTAAACTTACCCATTTCCCCTTTAAAATACTAGCTCACTTTCATAAACTTAGGAAGTTCACTTGCATCTTGAGGTTGAATTCTTTTGGGTTTAGCTTCTGGTGGCCTTTGTTTCACTATATTTCCACCTATGATCAGATGTTGAATTAAAGCTCCTTACTGTTGGATTATATTATTCATATTAGCCAACATTTACACAAACTGAGCTGGGTCCATCATGTTCAGAGCAGGTGGTGGTACATCATTCGTAGGTAGTTTTGGTGGATTAGGAGGGTTAGGAGGTGGTACTACTTCCTCAGGTCGACCATTTCCATTTCTGTTTGCTTTCTCTACCATATTTAGATTCACAATCACTAACTATCAACCTTGTACTAACAATATATGTACCAGAAATTAGTGTATGATCTAGGCAACTTGCATTCACATATAGATTAATTATTTGCTATATATGTAATACATAACCATAGATTCTTCAATAAGGATTTCTACCAACACAAGACTTGTAATATTTCATCCCTATGTATAAAGTAATGATACCTACACATCACTTGTTATACATTCCATCATATGGTCAAATACAATTATACATGATGAGCTCATATAGACTTCACCTGTAGTATCATATCATCATTTCGCTTTATTTTTTGTAATCACTACTCGTGCTTATATTTCATACAAATATTGGGAAATAAAGATATGTTATACTCTTTCATAAGATTACATCACTTTGCTTACAAACGTAAGATTACATATTTGTTCACCTATTTATATTAATCTTATCCATACAAAAGTTTATTTACATCATTTACATTCTTAATAACCAAAACATCAAAAGTACAAAAGTTACATTCAAAAGGTCAAAAGTATATCAAAAGTTGTTAGGGAACCTAGGAACATCAAAACAATTAAGTTAGATGATATCAAAAACCCTAAAGATGTCTTGTCACTACCTTTTCACTCTTTCAGTTATTTTAGCTTTTCGAAGTTGCCACATCTTCTAGCGAAAACCAGTCATCCTCTTCATCATCTTCAGAATTTGAACTTATTACCATTACCACATGGGTGTTTGGTATTACAACTATTTTTGGCACTTCACTCCCACTATTTTGTACTTCACTTTCAGGAACAGCTTTTGCTTTAACCTTTACTTTAAACTCTTCTTCCGGATCCTTACATCATCAAACCCTACATTTGGTTGAGTGTTTTGGGGTAGATTCTCAGGTGGTATCACAGGGGGTTTATGTTCTTGAAATTGTAATGGTTCTTCTATACCTGCTATCTCAACTATAGGATATCTAAGAAATTAGTTGACTATACTATTGGGATAATTTCTAGGGATATGTGGTTACCTAGAGGTATTTAATTAAAACTTGGGGGACAGTTCTTATCTACCTCTACTATAGTAGGAAAATATAATACATGAATCATTGTAGATAAAATCCCTTTTTCTTGTAAATACTTCTTCTCATCAATAGTTATGGCAGTGTACTCATTATACAGGTCCTAATTCATCTCTCATTAGCCTTTAATCATCTTGCATACTAAAAAACATTCCATGCTTATAATTATTAATGATTTCATCGTTGGAATAAAACACCCTCTAATCAGCCATAGCTAGTAATAACTTCTGCATTTGAATCTTGTATTCAACAAGTGTTTCATCCCCTTCCCATTTAAAATACCACCATGCATGTATAAGACCATTCCTATAGGTTTGAAAACAATTAAGTTAGAAGTTAGTTAATGTTATACAGTACTTACCGTTATTACTTCATAGCCCTTTTTACATATATATATATATATATAATCCTATAAATTTAGGTCTTTTAAAAGCTTTGTTCTTTTAAAATTATGCTCTGATACCAACTTAAAATTGTTATGCCTTGAACAAGAGAAGTTGTAATAGTTCTGCTGTGTAAACTAATCTAAGATAGAAGCTGATCGTATAGTTGCTATCGTAGATATAGTTTACATAAGGCGTACACAACTCGATTAACTTGAAGCATCCAGTCTAACACTTGTTAATAATCAAACATGTGGTATGGCTTTTCAAAATACCTACTCAAGACAATCTGTTATTCGATAATACAATAGTACTTGTATAATTATTTTCACACATAGAGTTATAATTTACAGTAAGAGTTTATAAAAGCTACGGGTCTTGAAGTCTATTGACAATAAGATAAGAAATTAATAGGTGTAAACCTCGTAAATTTAGCTTTTGAGTATAGAGATGACTCGAGTATTGTAGGTAGTTTTACTTAAGTCAACAAAATTAATAAATTTAAAATTAATCAAAATTTTAAATTCAAAACCTAATACGAATATGAAAAACTCTAATTTATTAATCGAAACCTTAATCATATACAATACCTTATGTATGCATAAATACTAAAGATTGAATTCGAATATGATAAAAACCCTAAAACTATAACTCTAAGCTTATAAAATGTATAAATTTACCCTAAAAGTAATAAAGTTCTATTTAGATGCAATTATCGACTGACATGCGTGATCGCGTAAAATTATTAACGAATGAATAGAGATAACTTGCAAATATTTAAAAATGTAAAGAGTAACAACTTAATAAACAAAATTAATAAAATTATGAATCTTATTTTGTGATTATTTATAATTTCATAATTATACATATACATGCTAGTTTCGTATCGATTTAATTATTTTGAGTAAATTTCATCACATATCCTATGTTTATGTATTGAGTGGCATATGTAAATTTTATAATTCATATTTCTTTCCATAATTACCTTATGAATCCTTCCAATTGTCACTTGAAATTAAAAACATATTTAGAAAAGTCAAATAAATAAATTATAATTTTTCTTGTATCTTTTTCCTTTTTGCTTTCTTCTCTTTCTTTTCTTGGATGTTTCGATTGCTACTTGTGTCTTTCTTTTTCACATGTGATTAAAAGTAGTGGCCAAAGATTAAGTTGAGGAAATAAGACAAAGGTCAAATCTAACAAATCTTATCATCTTAATTTTTTTTCCTTTTCCTTTTCCTTTTTATCTTTCACCAATTTGCATGTACATAAAAGGCACCTTCATATATATATATATATATATATATATATATATATATGTATATATATATTTATCCTTTTCTAAGAAACAAACCATAAACATCAAGCTTTGTGTATCCTTTTCAAAACCAACATTTTTCCTCTTCCTTTTAGCCATCCTTTTCTTCATTTCTTTCTTATATTTATCAACTTCTTGTCCTTGTTCTACCATAAAGTCTATTGTCATCTTCTCATCAATTGTAAGAAGGAGGGCTATTCTACAACTTTTCATGACACCAAAGAGTAATTAGTTAGTATTTATATTGTATCTAATTTATTTGATAATATCAATTTATATGTACTCCTTGATGCATATATATTTTGTAGTGTTTATGTATTTTAGGAGTATGTAATTAGGATTGTATGTATTTTTCTACTTTGTAATCAAAATCCATGTACATATGTTGAGGTATATATATATAGTTGTTCATCTCCATGGATTTATGTTTATATATGTATATACCTATTTATGTATATAACTATATGTACTTATATGTTGGGATCAAATATGTAAACGTATGGTACATATCAATATATGTATATGTGTATATAGTATGTGTACATACATATAGTACTTAATATACTTACATTTTCATACATATATGAGAAATATACTATAAGATGGTACATGTATATATATGTATAAATAAAGTAAGAAAATATAGGTGTAAAAGTATATGTATTAGTATAAGTATAAATATATGTATAATAGTAGTATAGTATAAGTATAAATACATATATATTGTGAAATAATACATGTATAAATATATAAAATAATAAATCCCTAAATAAGATAATACATATATATATATATAAACATACACACACATGAGGCCATGATCATAAAGGGAAAAATACAATTAATTTTCAAAACCTAATAAATTATAATAATATGTATATACATATAGATATTGATTAATATTGCAAAATTAAAGAAATCGCAAAAATTGGAAAAAAAAAAATTATGAAATGACACGTAAACCAATGAGGAGCTGCCACATTAGCACTCTCATTCATGAAACAAATTTCACAAATTATAATAAAATAATAGTAATTAATTAATTATAAAATTATAAATATAGTAAAAAGTGAATTAAATAAGCATTTAACCTTAAAATAATAAAATAAGTAAATAATTATAAAATAGGCTTAAAAATAAGAATATTTCAAAAACATTAACTTAGAAATTTATTAAGTCCCAAATCCATAAAGAAAAGCTTAAAATGATAATTTATAAATATTTGGACAAAATAATAAAATTCGTAATATTTTAGGACCGTAATGAAAAGTGCAGGTCATAATGTCTAAAATGGATCCCGCTATGTGAAAGTATGTTTGAAAATAATAAAAATTGACTATAAGTTTTTAAAAATTGGAGTTAAAATGAAGAAGTTACAAATGATAGATGAAAAAACTAAAATCGAGAATTTTATACAAATAAATCGCTAATCTAGGTAGTTATTACTAAGTAAGCATATAGATTAGTCATTTTACTTAAAACTCATTATCTTTTATATTCCCTAAATGTCAAGTGATCCCGATAAGGATACTAACTTACTGGTGGATTATTACAATCCTTGATTGATATTATGGCCGAGTGAGTATTCCTGGTGACTCTATACTTGTTTTGTCCTTATAGTTAGTACACCTAAATTTCATATATTAATAACTTGATGTATGGGGATTTGGGATATGCATGTGCTTGAATATTGGTTGTGTATTGTGTAAAATGTTGTGAAAAATAAGAGCTAAATAACTAACTGCTTGATTTATTGCTACATAATTGGATGATTTGTTAATATTGGTCAATCACCTAATAAATTGACTTAGTTATATTTGACTTAAATTAAATGGATCATGCATAAGCATGAACATTGTATATAATGTTCCAGTTGTCACCTCTTGCGGATGGTAATGAAGGGCTTCGTAGGGATGGGATTTTTACATGATTTAGTTAATACAATGTAAGAGCATTAGTACAACAAGACCTTACCTTTGGCTGGCAGGTTTACCTAGCGCTAGAGACATTAATTGTAAGTGGTTAGGGGGTCGAGTCTAGAGATTATGTTTAGGGCGTGAAAGTGAATTGCGAGAACCACCTTACCGTTAGACTTGGGAATTTAATACTACTATATTTTGGAAATAGAAACCTATTCTATGAAATATGGAATTTCTATATATATGGTTAAAAACCCAATTGTTAGAACCCTATTGTGATTAGTGTCAAGGATTCTCTAACCCTTACTTCAGAAGGTGTTAAATCTGATGTTGTATACATCATTAATCAATTGCATATATTGTTTGTTTATGCATTCAATGTTTGTTAATAAATTGTTTGATATCTTACTTGTTGATATAGTATGAGGGATATCTTATTAAGCTCGTATAAATTACTCCCTAATAGTTTTCTTTTGCAGATTTCTAAATAATCAGGCGTGGGTTAAGAGCTGAGTGATGAGTACAAGTATTAACATGCATATAAGTTAGAATTTGAAGATAGACCAATAGCTAGTTTGAATTATTATATTTAGATTTTATAACTTTCGTAATGTTAAAATTTTAGAACTTCACTATCTAATCTTATTGTTTGGTAAGGGATACCGATTCTCTACGGTTTTGAAGAACTGTAGAATATTGAATATCTATAACTATTTGTTTATTACAATAAGTTAATAAATTAAAAATAGGAGACTTTAGTGATTAATTAATTAAAGTCATGCAATTTCTAACTTGCATGACGGTTTTCATATCATGGGTACACATGTAATATGAAACTAAATCTTCCAATGATTTGCAAGCCGTTAAATTGGGAATATGGATTGCAACCTATAGATGAAAGGTAATCTTACTAGGTCCCCCCATGGGTCATGACAGTGGGCATTCCAAGGATTCCCAGTTAATTTCCTCAATACCAAAAGAAATTAAAAAGTCTAGATTCAGTAGATTCTTCTTTTTTCACTTTCCCAACCAACTGCGTACTAACTTAGAGGTGGCGATGTCTTTACATCTTAAACTTTCACTCATCATTTACAAAAGAGTCTATAGGGATGTGTGCTCAACTAGCTCAGTAAGTAGAATGGAGTCAAAAGAGTACCATACAATCACAAATAAAGTTGTTAATTATAATAAAATACGATGCAATCAATTGCTTGAAATATCGCATAATGTTATTCGGTTTATTATTAAGTCAGAGAAATTACATCCGCTCTAATTTGGATTGAAAAGTTTATTGCAACATAAAATCAGACCAAACTTAGACTAATACAATGGATAACACCTTTTTCCCGTAACTACCTTTGAATCACGACTCCTACCCTTATTGCGATTTTCTCACTCGTTACTTAGTTCTACTAAAGGTAGGNAAAAAAAAAAAAGCTTTCGAATAAGTTGATTGTTGACTTAAATTTAATGATCTGTAACCTCAAGATGCAGGCATTTTCAAGTATGCTTTCGTGTATGCATGACACTGCAAAGATGTGTGAGGCACACAAATTGAGATAGAGGTAACAGAGACAATAAGGAAGAGAGGGGGAAGCTTAATGGTGACACCAACTTGGTACGGGTAGTATATATAAGAAGTTCTAACTTTTTATGTATTTTTTGGTTCACGTTTTCTCGTTATGGTTTCTTATAGATATAATTGTGATGGAGATAGAAAACACATCTTAATAAAAAACACAAACACACACACAAAAGTCAAGGACTTCTTATGCATATCCCAGTTTGCTTAAAAACTAGACAAGGTGAAAGGTTCATTTCTCTACGTGATGATACTATTATTTACAATCCGAACACTCCAAGCCCCCCTTTTTTTCCTTCTTCCTTCTTCTCTTTTTATTTATTTTTGATAATTAGCAACATAAATTTTCAAACCTGCAATTACTTATTGAAGAATCCAAGTATAAAAAAAGGGTTATATTAAGGGGCTACTATAGGCACTTGTTAAATGCCCAAAAAAGAAACTTTTCATATTCCAAAATTGATTATACACTTTACAAAAGAGCAAGTGTATGAAAAGCTTAGGGGATTTTCTTGTTTAGCCCCTTAATAAGTATCCTGCTTTGTGGCAAGTAATGAGTTGGATAGAATTGCAAACCATCATTGAATGATTTTTCGTGTGATTGCATACCCTCACTTACAATGTTCCGAGAGAATACCCTTGTCTACTATGCTCTAAAGGGAAAAAAATAGGTGCTTCTAGAAAGAACCTGATGGAAGATTGATAGCCCACAGTCTGAGAGATGGGGGTTGAGTTCAATGTCAAGCAAGATATTAGATGACTTGATGTTCTTGTGAAGCACGGAAGGAGAACAAACTTCATGGAGGTACCTGAGCCATTTTATAAACATGAATATATAGCACAAATACAACATATTCAACCTAGCTGGTTATGATACCTCAAGTACTAGATAATAAAGATGCATATAATGCAGCTGTGCAAGATGAAATCCAAGAAACAATATTGCATGGAGGCTTAGTTAACTAGCAAGCCACCAAATAAATGCAACAGCAATGCAGAAAAAGTCTCCTTTTGAAAACATTTGATATCAAAGTCAGCTAAGATTTCCTAACCAAAACCTACCATAGTTATTATTGTTATTATTATTTATTTTGCATTATTTACCAAAGAAGAATGAGATGGAACTTAGAGCATGTTAAATGTGGCAAAAGAAAGCCAAAGTCAACTTTTCTTAGATAAAAAAACAACACTATTCTTATAGAAATGCTAAAAGTGATACAAAGCAACAGAAGCTAGAGAAGTTGCAGGTACTAATGCTGCAACCAAAATATAGCCTAGGTGTTAATTGAAAATTCCATTATTGGCTAACAAACAAGATCTATTCACATGGTAATATTTTTTATTGGTAACTTACTCAACAGCCCGAGCTACACCCAAAGCTATTCTCACTCTGGTGTTCCAAGTCAGAGGATTGCTGAAGTCATCTGACATATGTAGGAACTCATGGAGTGAGCCATTTCTGAAATATTCATATATCAACATATTATGTCCTTGTTCTGAGCAATAACCCACAAGTTCTGCTATATTTGGATGGTGAAGTTTTGAGATATTGGTTGTAAGTTCTGAAAACTCCTCAGGTATCCCACCTTGGAAAAGTGAGGAATCGATCTTCTTCACAGCAACAACCTATCAGAATTAAGAAAGCAAGGTGTCATAATCAAGACAATTCAGTTCCAACTTTTTCCGTTAAGATTAGATATTTGCTGCCTACACCATTAATAGGGATGGGAAAGTAAACCACAATTGGTGGCTTGAAGCATGGAGATAAACTGAAGGAACATCCCAATCAAACATTTTATAGCATCTTATAACAATACATAACAACTAAGACAATATGCTATGGCTTATAACTTTTTTCAGGTGCTTAGCTCAAAACTTGTGGAAGCGACAAACTTTTATAACGGAACTGATAGAGTCCCAAGAGTACAAGCTCTTATTGTTAATATTTGCAAAAGAAGAGTTTATGGAGGTAAGAAGAGTATGTAGTTCCTGTGGGTGTAATTGGAAGTAGTAGTATGGTAGTTTGTGTTTGTGCTGTAGTAGTGCTGCTGTAGTATGGTGTGAGGTATTAGTAGTAGTAGTGTAGTGGTGTTATCAGTAGAAGTAGTGCTTAGGGATAGTGTTACTCTATGTGAGAATATCTACAGCTGATGTGGCAGAGTGTGATGAGTGGATGTGCTGAGTAGGCACTTATTTGGAAGTATAAATAGGAAGGAGCATGGACGGTTTTGCAGTTAATTAGAATCTTGGTCTAGAAGTCTCTTTTCCAGCTGAGCAGGAGCTCAGGTACACTTGGAACCTAGTTTTCTATTGTTTTCTTGTAATTTCTGATTGTGATTTCTGTCAAGAACTGTTAATATATAAAATATAAAACACCACTCCCATCTGTTAGCTAAAGTTTTCAGCTTCAGTTGGTTGGTAAATCTAAATTTGACATGATATCAAAGTGAGAGATCCTGAGTTCAATTGTCTATTTGATCATTTCACCCTATTTAGGTGCTCCACTTGATGAAATCCCTATCACCATGACCTTGTCCAAATGGACAGTATGAGAAGCCATAACCGAAACCACTTTTGAGCACCCTGGACTACCAAATTTTCAGAAGTCCTTGGAGATCTGAAGTACTAGAGTCAACCATACCAGCATATTTTGAGTAACTGTATGGAAAATGTCATACTTATTCCTTCTTTAAAGGCATTTCAATGCAGGTATCAAATTTTGCATGCGTTATGAATGCATCCTACATTTTCTCTTTCCTTATTCACGTGTTAAGAAAATAGCCAGAATCTCTGAACATGTGCTTAGGTTGATTATCTTGTCAAGACAGCAACATCATTGTGCCTGCTTTTGCATTAGAAAAAGAGTGTGCTAGAATCGCATTGATAATTGCTGTGCAGTTGGAGTCATGAGGCAACAGGAAAAAGGAATAGCACTCCTAGTTGTTGGCTTGACTACTGCCAACTCTTCAGAGAATTAGTTAGTGAACAATACTCTTTCTCTTGGAATATCTCAAATTAGCATTCAAGAATGGATGATATTGCTTCAAATTTTCAAGAATACCTGGTACCTCCTTAGAGATAGAAAGGTTCCACCATTTTCTCGCATTACATCAGCCAAACAATTGATGAATAATCAAAACAGCATGGACATCCTTTTTAATCCTTTGAGAGATATGGATTTGTGTCAAAGGTGATCCAGGCTAGGATTTTCATTCTGTTTCATAACTATTCATGCATTTTATGAGCCAAGAACAGATTTCACTGGGATTTATTAACTAACAAAATCATCTTTTGCAGGCAGATGATATATTTGTAGACTCATGGTATACTTGTACTCATTATAGCAAAGACTACTCTTGAAGATAAGTGTACAAAATACATCAAGTAGATGTAGAGCTAATAGCTTCTTCAACTAAAGAAAAGCAGTCATCAAATGTAAAATATTAGAAAAGAAAATGCTAGTCTATTATGAAAATGCATTGATGGTGAGAACTCTAAAGACAATTTGATTGAGAAAGGTCTCCCCCTTTGATTCACCTTAAAAACTTAACACAACATGGATGACTATTGAGAGAAATACCCGGTAACCATCATCTGTATGAAATATCAAGTAATGATGCAAACCATTGCATACTATGTCACCATATTAAGGAACTGACAACAACCATGTGCGGCATCATGTCCAAACCACTGTACTATTTAGAGAGTTCAGAAAGTTCTTGGGATCATTACACTACAAGGGCCTATGTTTTGCTTGCTTTTATGTTTTCATGTCAATTTTATTTTTTACCAAAATGAGTTCATGTTGTTTTCCACACATAAAAGGCTTCTCTTCATTTTTCACCAAAATGACGTTGTATGTTTATATTTTCTCTAAAATAGGTTTGAGTTTATCCATGTCTCTTGGAAGACTCCTTTTGAATGTTTTCTTAATCTAAAACTCTCTTAGAAGAAAAATGCAAGAAAAGACCCCACAATAACAAAAGCAGGATAAACATAGGCCCCTGTCATATAATTGTTCCAAAAGTTGTTAATCCATATATGCATTTATGGTCAAGAAAGTTTTATCATGTCCTATATTATTCTGCGTATCAAGGAGCACAACTAGTTTTCATGCTAAATTCGGTGCAAATATTACCTTCCCATCTGGATATTTAGCCCTATAAACGCGTCCAATAGTTCCCTCACCAATTAGTCGACCAGTTGCAAAATTACCAGTTGCAGCCTGCAAATCTGCCAAAGCATAGGATACTGCTTGAGCAGAGGTGCTTCTTCTTGGATTTAAGCGATTAGCAAATTCATTATCATCCTTCATCGACTTCATGTGATCAAATTTTGGAGCTGTAAATCCTATGGAAGGTGATTTCTGAAGATCCTTAACTTCCACAGAAGCAGATGAATCGAGAGAAGTACGATCTGTAGGGAGGCATAATATCATATCAGGGACATTTCAATGCCTGTGAGTAAAACTAAAGCTGTGAGGTGAAGCCAATAATATTCCCACACAGTAATATGAATGATACCAGTCACAGCAATAATTTGAGGTTTCTGCATAGTACCGGTACCATCAAAAAGTGAAGTAAACATTAAAAAGAATATTGAAAAGAGTACCTCGAAAGCTTTTACGGGATGGGGCATGCAAATCACCGGCTAATTCCTGAGATGAAAGAGGTGTAAATGCTCTACGCTGACTAACCCTCTCTTCATCCAGTAAATGAGACGATGGGGCAGATTTTCGCCTTGAAAATAAGGAAACCGCGATTACAAGTGCCACTAGTACACCCATAACTATCAAAGCTATAGACAATCCACTAATGCCAGACTTCTCAGAGTTGTTTTCACGCTTTGCTCGCTTAACAGGCTTTGGGGCACCAGGTGGTGGTGGAGGAGCCGGCCCTGTCGACCAAGAATTTTCCCCAGTCCTGCTCATATAAAAGTTTTGGTTAATTAATGAACTTCTGGGAAACCAGAGTCACTAAATTTTGTTGAGATTACTTACTCAATGCTATTAATGTTCTTCAATTCATCTGGTATCCAGCCAGTAAATTGGTTATTAGCAACGTTCCTGATATCATCAAAATGACACAAGGGAATAATATCCTATTAGATTCCATTCCATACCACTGAAATAGATAAAGTCTGGACTCAACGATAAAAGTACAGTGATGACGTCAAATAGGTCTTTGATATGAGATCTGCATGCCAACATTTTCTATAGATAGTATAATATGGCGCATTTCGTTACCGCCATTCAGCCAGAGAAGTGAGGCAGAGCAGAAGTTCCATATTTCTGCTACCTGGGACTAATAAAATGGTGTAGGTTGACATGCACTAGTGCCAGTGCGAAGACTCAATTTACTATGCAGTCTTACCCTCTTTTGCATTTACAAAGAGGATATTCATGTTCATAAAACAAAAAGATTCAGTTGTACGACTTCTGAGCTAACTCTCGGGTTGGGTTGTAGTTTAAATTTTAGCTTTAGCACGTTTCTTGATTCCATGTTAGCCTTTGGTTTTTTTTTTTTTTTTTTTAACACATTATTCAAACGTGTTGCTCTTTCGCAATCCTAGCAAAAGTCTCAAAGAGATCCTCTGATCCTTACATGGGACCCTAAGCCAGGATGGACGCACCAGGAGAAATTCCTAACCTTTTCGTATTATGTTAGTTCAAATTTGTATAATTAAGCCTCTTAAATAATAGAAATAAATGTTAAAAACCTTTATTATGAATTTAATGGATAAAACGAAAAGGTTCTTAGGAAAAGAGATTTTTAAACTAAATATGATGTTTAGCAAAAAAAATTATTTAATACTATAAACACGCTTAACGGTGAAATTTGTAATATGGTAGATTATATGAGGCTATATTGGGAAGAAAAAAGCAATCAAGATTTAGAATTGTGATTTATAAGTGCACATAAAGAATCCCAATTCAGTAATTTTAGGAATTGTGATTCCATGAGAAATTGCTGTTACATGCTTTTAGTTGAACTAAAAGCTGTAATAGCCATTCTACAAAATAATAAAAGATAAATAGAATGATTGTTCCAATAAAATAAATGAGCTGTTAATGATTTTGATCATGTGGCTAGTAATTGATCTCTATTTACAATGTTGATTATTCTGAATCCTTTTTAATTACCATTATCCATTCTTCCATCTCTCAATCCCTGTCTTCTCTTTCCTCTCTCCATTGCTTAGATTCTTCCCCGGATATTGAAACCCTGAATGGCATTCTCTCGCACCGTTTACATTCTTTATTGTTAATCTAAATTGTCCCCAGATGCACCATGATTCCTCAATTAGGGTTTTGCTTAATCCACCTATACAAGAATTGGTTTTGCTTAGCTGCTTTAACTAATCTACCCATGTTCTTGCTTTTGTTGGAGATAATTACCCTAATTTGAGGGGCAGGCAATTTTCTTTCAGGAGTTCAATTGTTTACCAATTGATTACGAATGTCATTTCCATCTAATGGCTTATGGATAACCAATGTGTTTTTAATTTTAACCTTTTCTTATTATATTTTTTAATTTTTGCTGCAATCGATTTGATCTTTTCTTGGTAAGTTTTCTGCTTTCACCTTTTCTGGCCGGGGTAGATAAAGTGCTATGTCACGTCTACCCGTGCATATCAAGCCCCGTTAGTATACATCTATTCAACCATCGAACTTATCAAGTTGGTTTAATGATGCTGTAACAGAGTTAACAAGATCCTTTATTTGAAACACTTACTATATATTAATTCTTTATTTTAACTTTTTAAAATTTTAATTCCTTATTTGAATTTAGGCTTAATGTTAATCTTTTCCCATGTAATTTTTTTTTCGTATTTCCTTTTTAGGGTGTTACTTGAAAAACACAAGACTCATTAATTTTTTTATTTTCCTATCTATAGGTCTTTCTAGAATCAAATAATAATAATAATAAGTCATATTGATGTTGTTGTTCTTATTATTATTATTACTATTATTATATTGACTACCTTTATAAAAACACAGTATATTTTTAAAATATTATACATATCAGTTGCTTTTGCCTATTAGGATGCAGCCATTGTCTCATTAGTATTATTAAACATTAAATTATTAAAAATTTTGTTTTAATATTTTAGATATTGAAAAACTAAAATTAATAAAAGAATTAAAATATTCAGAAAATTATAAGAAAAGAATAATTATACTAAATTTTTTTTTTTTAAAAGATAGATCCACTTTAAATGATGTAAAATATTTGAACAATATTGAAAATACATAATAATGTATACTTGACGTGATGAGTATAGATTCGTAAACCAACAAAGCCTAATTGTGAATTCCTATCACAAATGAATCAAAATTAATAAGGAAACTAATATTGCGCAATAGCAACTATCTCATTTTTCCTAATTCATTTTAATTTTTTATTAATTTCATTTATTTAATATATATAATATTTAAACAAAATTATTGATAATGATGACATGGCGATGACATGTTATCATTTGTACTATGTTAGCATCCATGTTAGTTACAAAATTATATAGAAGTGATTAGCGTAATTTATTATTATTATTGTTATTATTGTTAGAGGCATCCCTAACGGTTTCACTAACTTGATCTATCATCTCCTGCAAGGCTCCAATAAACGAGGGTCAGAAGACTTGGACCACTGCTATATGGAGCCCGTCATCAAAAAGGGTAAACAGGACGATTAAAAGCAGTGGTTTCACTGTGAATTAACAATTCCCTTCTCCTACTTAAACCCTCCTCTCTCACATTCTCGTAGATCCTTCTCTTAGCTTAATCCTGATGTGGTGGCCATTTTTATATGCCCTTCTGGTATAACTACGGGTGATTTTGTCCATTAATGGAGTTTTACTAAGAACAAGGAGACAGAAAGAAAAAAAAAAAAAAAAGGTATTAAGAAAGTGAGGAAGGCCTAAGCATGATCTGTAGACAAATAACTAACGACTAGACAATTTCAAAGCAAAAATCTCCGAATCCAGGATGTTAACTGTGAGCGCCCACATAGCTTTTAATATTAGCTTAGCTGGACATCATGCCCCATGATTCCCGTACGAATCATGTCCTTTTTTCTTGTGGTAATTTTTAATCCAGTCTTATATTCCAACTCCATATTCCAGTTCCAACAAAAGAAAATAAGTAAATAGATAGAATGGGATTGTAGATATATCATGACTTGACTTACAGGTCATCTAGTGGAAGGTATGCAAGGGCGTTAATTGGACCACTGAACTGATTGTTCTGCAAATAACTGTATTCAAGGCATTATGGGAGCTGAGCTCTGTTTAAAAAGAATAAAAATATGAACGACAGTGTTACCATTATCTTACAGTGCCACAAGGCTTGTCAAATTTGCAAAACTCTGGGGCAGGTTCCCTGACAGCTGATTGAAAGAGAGATCCCTGCAATATCATGTTATAGCCCACGATATATTTCATGCACCTAGCTCAGCTCACTGACACAACGATTTTTTGATATTGATTATTTCATGACCACAATGTCCAAAGAGAATCATCCAAAAAAAAGCACAGAAAGTGAAGCAAATAAAACAAGGACCACATTTCTGAAGTCACCATCTAAAATTATGCATGAGAACTAAGATACAAAAATTTAAACATTCTTTAGCCTCGCCACTTCTTGTTAAAAAACCACTCCTTATACTCCCTCATGTGAAAATGTCGTTTAATTGTAAATTCCAAATATATTCTCTTATATTTGCTTCACCTAAGTGCTTAATTCTCTATCCTTAAAATTAAGTGTTTATACCTTAATTTCTTGAAAGACATGTTTTCTGATCTTATTTTACTATTTTGCACTTAAAATAAAGCCTAATTTACTTTTTTTTTTTCCGCCTAATGACTCCAAGCTTTATATGCCTCTCTTCCTTTTGTTTTTTTGATAACATATTCCCCTCTTCCGTTTTGTTTGCTTAATTTATTGTACGTGGTTGAAGTACCGAAAGCAGAAACTTCTACAAAGACATTTAAAAGTACTTCAAGTAGGAAATCTTGATGCTGCACAAAAGACTAAACAAACTGAAAGATAGCACTTCAGGTTGCTAGCTTGAAATATTACATCCAAGACTTCATCCAAGAGTTGACATATCTATTACAAATTTCAAGAAAATGATAAGTATTTTGAACTTACAGGGTTGTGAGTTTATTAAGTTTCCCAAACATGTCGCTTAATTGTCCTTGGAGCTTATTTTGACCAAGTTTACTGCATTGTAATAATTATAGTGTTAAGATGGATGGAAGGGAAATAGATCTTAAATGCCAAAGAAAGAGCAGAGAGTAGCTTACAGGGACTTGAGGTTGGTCATCTGAGAAATGGAATAAGGAACATTGCCTGTGAGTTTATTTGAAGAAAGATCACTGTGCGTGCAAAAAAACAGAAACTGACTCGGTTAAGTAACAGCTTATTAATTATTATAGTGCTCCCATATTGAGTATTTTTATCCTAGGGGGAAAGAAAAAAGAGGGAGGGAGAGAAGGTCACACTTCCAAATCTAATGCAGTAATTAGCGACAGCCAAGTGCATACTCAACATAGACGGAAAGAAAATAAAAAAATATACAGAGCATGTACTAATGCTTTGTCATAAGTCATGGAACATGTATGAGATCCATGTAATTAAAGGCAAGGCGTAGCAACTTTTGAATGCAGACCCATGGTAGTGGTATCTTCGTGGAAGGACAATCTCTCTCCATTTGATATTTGACCATGGGGACAGTCAAACATCGAAAAATAAAGAAAAGCAGGCAAAGGCAACTTTTGAGTGCCGCACTCACGGTTTGCAGTTTTTCAACAAGATGCTGCCTCTTGGATAATAGGCACATTATTGGATTTAGCACATAACAGATCGGAATTGAAAGATCAAACAGGAACTGAAGTAAAAAGACAATTCTTTACTTCGATTTGTTTCAGCTAATAATCCAGTTTAATTTTCTCAGCTCATGAATAAATAGATGGAGGATCAAAAGGAAGAGCCAAACTCACACGTCAACCGCATTCGGAGGAAGTTGATAAGGTATGTCACCACTGAGTTCGTTTTTGCTCATATCGCTATACTATGAAAAAGGTCACTGCTGTCAGTTAACATGAAATGGAAAAAAGGATGATCTTAATGATAAACTTTCTCAACAATCAAAAACATGGGGCCTTACAGGGAGGTAACAGAAGTCAAACTTGATAGTTGATAGCCCATTGATCCTTTGAGACCCAGACCCGATAACTTGCTGCGAATATTCCCCCAAGAAACAAGAAAAAGTGCTGCTTTTCAGAAACTTTATAATTTATTGGGCACAGTTTGCATGGATGGAAATAAAAATAAAAAAAAAAGCTGGTATTTCATGAGATAGGGAAAATTATTTTGGCTAAGGAGACAGAAATTACTTACATTTCAGTTACCGATGACCCGGAACATTTGATCCCTTTCCAGGAATCGCCACAAGGGTCACCACCACTTGATTGCCACCCAGTCAAAGTTGATGGAGAATTTAGGCTGCTGAACATCACATTCAGGGCAGACACTGCAATTTCACATCTAATTTTATTATAAGACTATCGGGATTTCCAAACCTAATTTAATCTAAGTTACTGCCTCCTCCTTGTTTTTTTTCCTCTCTCTCCAATTATGCATGCGAAACATTTTTTAGTATACCACAGATGTATTAATAAACCCTGGTGAAAATTCCAATAGATCAACAACCAATGAAAATCTTGGATTAAATGACATGAGAGTTTGTTGGTGGATGTTGAAGCTAAACTACTATTGTATTTGATCATGGAAAATAGAGAGGAAAAAAAAAAAAAAGTATACCATCAGGGGCATTTGTCTTGGAAAGAACTGGGGCGGTGAGGAAGCCAAGGGAAACAATCATCAAAGCAGCCTCAGCTGCAGCCACCAAATGGGGACGGATCATGTTGTTGGCTGGAAGAAGAAGAAGAAGACGAGGGAAAAAAAGGAAAAAAAAGAAAAAGAAGAAGGTATTCTGTATTTTTTTTTTTCTGGTGCCTCGGAGGCTAAAATTAGAGAGGAAACCAAGAGTTGTTTCCTAAAAATGGACGTCGTCAAAGGGTTTCTGATTGGCATTTTCATTTCACAGCCTCTCATATGTCAGCGTTTTTCGGACTCTCGTCTCTCGTCTTCACTTCACTTTTTTTTCCAACTACTTTTCGATTGGGGGCCTTGTTCTTTTTTCTTTCATTCTTTCTTCTTCTTCTCCCTTGCTCTCTCTCTCTCTCTCTCTTAAATTAATCATTATAGTATAGTTCTAACTTTCCTTTTGTATTGATTTTTTTCAATCATAAATTGACAATGCCCATGCTTCGTGATCGAGTTTCCAGAAATTGACGATTGGGAAAAAGAAAAAAAAAAAATTGTGAGCATGTGCATACTTTGAGTGGGATATTAAGTAGTTAAAATTATCTCCTCCATCTCTACTATTTTTAGAAAACAAAGTAACTGTGCTCCTTCACATTTTGATGCATGTTTTCAAAAGTTTCTGCATTACAACTGTTTTAGTTATCTGTACTCTATGTACAAGAGCTTTCTATGTTATATGTAAAAATTGCTAATTCATATCGCTTTTTCAATTGCTTATTTCTTTTCAAACCATTTTTACCACCATTTCTACGAGATAAAGATTAGGAAAAGAGGAAAAAGGCGATGGGAGATGGTGGAATATAATAGGTTTATTTGGAATCAAGTGTTCATCAGGATTGAACCGTGCAATCCAGGCTTACGCCAAAGAGAAAACAGAGTTGAAAGTATAGCAGATAAAATGGAACTAAAATAATTATCGATTTCCTTCTGTTTCATTATGCTATGTGTCCTAATATATAGCAAGCTATGGTTAGTTGGCATAGCTGACATGGTGCCAAAACATTTTCCCTTTCTTTCTCCCCTCTTTCCTTTATTTTTCCCCTTTCTTGATCAAAAAACAGCCCATACCCCCCACTTTAGATCCATTTTTGACATAGATTCTACACATACATGCATGGTTTCTTGATTTGATCTTGTTCACCACTTGGTCTACTTGGAATAGAATCAAAGAACGCGTCCAGATTCAGTACAAAATGTATTGAATTTGAGCTCCAAAATAAAAAAAAAAACCTTGAATTTTGAAATTTTCATTTAATCTAAATTCGAGCTTTCCTTTCTTATTGGGTTGAGTTTGTATATAAAAGTGGCTTTGGGGAATTTATTAGAGGACGGATGAACATCATAATCAACTCACTAGCTCTCTCTCTTCTCGATCACTCTCTCTCTCTCATACCCATCGAACCTTCTCTTTCTCTTCGACTTTCTCTCTCTAGCCACCTTAAAGAGCACCATTACCTTAGATGTAATCCCTAAACTACCAGCTTTCACCCACTACCCCTCACAACCATTGCTATGACCTCTAAGTTGCATCACCAAACAACTATCGCCAAACACTAGCCTTTATCGTGATCCACGCACGAACTACCATGAGCCACTATCCTAAGCCTAAACTAACTCACAAAGGAACTCCTTGTCATCCTAAAACCTCAACCCGACACCTCCCTTAGACCTAACAGTTGCTATCATAAGCATAGCTCCATTACCGCTGACCATTACGACAAAAAGCCATTCCAACTATCTTAAATTCCTTCGGCAGCCTCCTTACCCCTATTATCCCCAATCTAAAACACATCAAAAACACTTCCCCTGTTTGTTTCGATCATTAGAACAGCTCAAATCATCCTTCGTAGCTATTGCTTCTACTTCTCTACTGTACAGCTCGAATCTAAGGCTTAACTTGACCTGAAATCTACTCTAGGTCCGGCTCGCGTGCCAACTACGTTTGAAGCTCAATTTTTCATTTTTTTCTTTTTATTTATTTGTTTTTGCTTATTTATTTATTCATTTTATTTTATAATGTAAATGTAAATGTAACAAAAATAAAATTAAAAAGAAAAAAGAGAAAGGAAGAAAAAAAAAGTCTATTTATTTATTTATTTTTTAGTTTAATAGATAAAATAGAATTAAAAATAATAAATAATATAATATTAAAAAATAATGAAAATAAAAATAAATAAGTTAATAAATGAAAATCATTTTTTCAACACTTAGAAAAATCAGGTTCTTCTAAAATAAATAAAAATAATTGGACTTTTTTTAAAAAATTAGGACTCTTTAGAGCGTTTCAAAAAAATAAATTCGATATATTTTTAGAATTAAAACAAACTTGATTCACTAAAATTTTTATAAAAAAGAATTATGTACATCTAATTCTGAATAATGAGTATGAAGCACTTAGGGGGTGATGGTAAAAAATACAAAAACCTAATTTTCCTTTTTTTTTTTTTAGTTTATATTACTTAAGTTATCCAATTAGAGTAACTAATAATTGAAATTTTGTTTTATAAAATTGAAAGGTGATTTTTAAGAGGTTAAATTTACAAAGTTAATGGTGCCCATAAGGGTTTAAAGAATCTAATTTTCAAATCCAAATGTTTGGTTTCTAAAATCATTCTTTTTTTTTTTGTTTTTATAAAATGGGTTTAATCGATATACCGGTAGCTAAGTTATAGCCAATTTATCCAATTGGTTATAACTTAACTCTTTTTCTCGACTTTGGTCAGATAGTGACTCCAAAATGTTTTCAAAATCTAAAAGAACATGTTTTCTTTAGACTTAGTCAAGGGTCAGTATTAAATATGTAAAGGTTTAATAATAATCATTTTAAAGAAGACTTATTGACAAAAACAGGGAGGAAAAAAAAACTAGGCTCGATAGCTTGATGACTCTATTGGGGAATATCAAGAGGGTTAGCCATTCGACTTTCTAAAATTAAAATTAATCTTTAAAAAATCACCTTACTACAATTTATTTACTTATTCTTTTTTATTTGTATCATAATTGTACTAACATTTCTGTAGGTAACATGAATGCATAATATATACAGTCGAACCTGGCCCATCTTAAGACCTTAGGACGGGGAGCTATTGTGTAAGTTTGAGGCATAGTGGACAACTATTATTCGAGGCTGATTAGGCTACCCTACTTAAACTTCGATACGACTCAGGAACCATCTTTTTAGAAATGCGTGAGGTTACAGAGTTTCAGGACCTCTAAAACTCACCTTTCTTGCATACATTCTTCAAGATTTGGCGAATAGCTAAAGGGTGACATTGTTATAAAAGAGAAGAAGAAAAAAAAAAAAACTTGAAGTTTCTTTCCTTATGTTTCTCCTAAAATTCACTCTCAGCTTCTATTTATCTGTTATTAACTTCATGTCTATACTATTATCATATTTATTTTGCATTGGGATATGGAGGGTCATTTATTGTATCAAAGATGTAGGGTAGATATGGTCAGACCTAGACCGTTTTAGGACCTTAGGAGAGGGACCATTGTGTAAGCTTTGAGTACCGTGGTGTAACCACCGTTTGGGATTGATTAGGTCATTTCACTTAAGTCGATGTGACCAATAAAAGCGTTTTTTAACAAGTGAGGTCACAAAATTTAAGGACCTTTTTAGAATTGCATTCATGAACCCTTTTCCTAAAATCAGCAAATTGACATGATATGGCAAAACTAAAAAAAAAAAAAAAAAGTGAAGTTTCCTAATCTTTTCCTTGTAAATGTTTTCTTCCTTTAAAATATCGATGTAATCCCTGTGTAAATAAGATAGTTTTGATGTAATTTTTTCTTTTCATTCTTTTTGTAGAAAATGGTTAGGTCTTCTCTTACATAGGCCTTTTTTAAAGAAGTCCATATCCATAAGCCTCTAGAGCCTAAGGGGATACTTGAAAAATGGTTTCAATTTCTCAATCCAGACTAATAGAAATTTGTTGAAGACAAGATTAAGCCCTTCCTCTCATTGCTCAAAGTTCATACCAATATTACAATGGTATGGCCTTTGGTCTACTTTTAAGACCTTCAGAGTTAATCTTTTTACTTTGGCCCATGCCGACTAAGCCCAACCGTTGAAGAATACACCTATCTATTAGGAGTCCCCTTTGTTGGAAATGAAAAATATGTCCTAAATATCTTAGCTAGACCTATAAAAATTTTAAAAAAGCTCTTAGGCCTCCATGAATCTAAAATATATAGAATATGGGCAAATCCACATAGGAGAATCAATAAGGTAGATGATCTTTTTACTTGGTTTGCGACCCTGTCTGACTACAACTGGAAACCTTTTTGTAGTAGCTTTGAAGATTGCAGCAACATAGGATCAATGCCTATATCTTAACAACATTTGGAACCATTTTGTCTCCTAGTGGGATATTTCATATACATCATAGGATTGTAGAGCTAGTGACCTAATTTTTAGAAAGGAAGTCTTATGTCTTAACATTACTAGTAGTATAAGCTAGATTGCTTAATTGTTTACAAGAAGAGAAGAATGAGGAATTAAAGACTACTATGGCCCTACTTATGGTTTGGTTTATTAGCCATACTTGGAGCCATAAACTTGATTTCCTTCATAGATAAAGTGTCCAGCAGATGAATTCCATTGATGCATTTGCAACTGTCATTGAACTCCCTAAAAGTATTGCTACCTATTATTAGGTCGAAGCTTTCTAGAAGTTTTACGTTGAAGATATTTCCTAGGTTGCTAAATGAATGAAGGTGGCTAAGTTGAAGAAAAGAAATAAGATTGAAGAGGAGCCAAAACATCATAAGAAAAAGAGGATCTAGACTTTAGGGATTAGTCATAATGAATTTTTGAATAATGTAAGGGAAACTTCAAAGATGTAATAAAAATCTTTTTCTTACCACATTGTAGTTAGTTTGCCAATACCCCTCTTTGCATCCGCACATCCTCATATTGCATTTTGCCTGTAAATATTCATTAGTTTCTATTTGAATAACATCATGAGAGTCGTGTCCTTAAGTTTCTAAATCCTTTTCTCCGTACCTTCTACTCTAACTCTTTCTAATCTCTTCTCTTATACATCCCTAGGATCTTTATCTTGTAAGTTTGTAAAATATTTAGGCCCCTGATCCCTTAGGAATGTTTTTCTACTCCTTTCTCACAATTTGTAAATAAGTCTTATGCTTATATTCCATTTTTCCTTTTCTCTTTCTTAAAAAGGAGAGATTTCTTTCAAAGAAGAAAAAAAAAGAGAAAAGAAGAAAGAAAAGAAAAGAAAAGTTGCTAACTGGTAAAGAATTCTTCCAATCAGGTTCACATGGTTGATGACAAACTCGCTTCTCTAAAAAAGATGATGCATCAGATGGCCTAACAATGGCAGATCTTGTTTCTAATAATTACCACTCTCCAAATATCCCAAGATTCAAACCTGGAAAGGAGACTCTTGAATTTGGAAGAAAAGGTAGTCACGCTACAAAAAAACATTACAAATCTAGAAATGGCAATGGGCCTCATACTTAGAAGATTTCAAGACCTGATGTTTAATACTAATCAAATGTCAGTAAGCCCAAGTAATGAAGGAAGCTTAAGAAGAAAAAAGCTAAGAAGAGTGAGAAAAAACAAGCCCTAGGGACTCAGAGGAGATAATTCACTTGATTGAAGGTCTCAATTAACTAAATCTTTTATCATTTGAAGGCGACAACGATTATAACTTATGCAGCCCCTAATTCGAATTACAAACCATGCAACTTTGACCCAAAAGTGTGATGCGACTATCATATGGGTCAGAAGGGGCACTCCATTGAAAAATACTGGAGATTGAAGAACAAGATTCAAGACCTAATTAATGCAAAAGTCATTCAGCTAGTGTTACAACAAGTCGGTCCTTCTTCAAGTCACGGAGGTAGTTCAATTGAGTTGCCTAAAGCTCCATTTCTTTTCAGTCTACTAATGCCTTCTGATAAGCTCACGGGTTGTTTTAAGTAGTTGGATGCTTGTTAAGATAGGGGTAAAGAAAGTTTCTTTTCAATAAAGTATATAACAGCTGGAATAATATGATCTTATTGAATTTTCAATTGAATGATTGCAGTGTTATTAGCATTGGGGCAAATAAATTCCTCCTTAAGAAATTGGTAACTCACTTTTAAAAGGTTTAAAATGAAAAGAGGAAAATTATTTTCCACACACTAACCTGAAACACTTTAAGAATTGAGCGACATAATGGTGAGAATATTTTAGACTCATTCCTTAAAAGAGGTTTACTTTGAATGTGATATACAGATTAAAATGAAGTTAGGCATTCATTTTCAAATTCTAAACACAATCATCTCTTGTTTCTCCCGTTGGACTTATTTGAAGAATTTTCAAATTTAAACCTTGTCAAGAACCACCTTGTCAAGAACCACCCTACAATAGGGCAATTCGGAGGTAAGGGTCATTGATAAGAAGAGAAGGATAAAATTGGTTTGTTCTTGCTTCAGTAACCTTAAATTCAAAAGTAACTTTTATTTTTGATAAGTTATTTTTCTTTTGAAATGAAGAAGAGCCATATCCTTTTTAAACACCTTAAGCTTATACTTACTTCACTCGAGCTTATACAATAGAAATCCATGAATTTAGGGCCCTGAATTGCTTAAAAGGCAAAAACTTGGCAATGGAGACAAACATTTTTAAGGCCAAAAGAAAAGAAAGAATAGTAAGAGAATAATAGGGCAAAGTAATAATAATAAAAAAGAAAAGAAAAAGAGGCTGGAAAATTGGGTCTAAAGCCCTAAGAGATATATCATATCCCAATAGGGGCAACTAAATTGAATCAAAAGTCAAAGCCTAAATAGCCTTAAAGATGTAAGGCTCTGAATCACAGTTCGAGAAGCTTCCTACCACAATACTACGTTTATACAATAAAAGCTCTTCTGATCTTAAAAGGTAATCTATCTTTAATAAAAGTTGTTTTTAAAATTGGGGTAAGTATATTTCTAATTTTTCTTAAGGTTCTTGACTTGTACACTTGGGATTAATAAAATATTTTTCTTTCAAAATAGGCTTCTTCATCAATCCCTTTTGAAACCTTTAGGCTAAAAGCTTAAATTTGTAATGTTAAAACTAGAAAAGACTTAATGGATTGATCAATGCGTATCATACGCAAAATGGACTATAATTTTGGGGTTGTAGTCAAGGGTGTAATCTAGGCTGAGAGTTTGCAATGAAGTCTTTCTTGACTAAACTAGTTATGAGTTACCTTTTCTTTAAAAAATAAAAGTATTTAAAATCACAATGCCTCACCAAGTGGCTCGGCATCAAGGCTAGGGGGAACATAAGAGGACCCATGTGATTTTTAAGGAAGGGTTCTTTACTAGTTAGCAAACTAAAAGAGAGAGAGAGAGAGTAATAATAAAAAAGAAAAAGAAAAAGAGAGAGAAAGTATCTTTATTCAAGTCCATATCGGCCCAAGTGGCTAATTTTTCAATCCATCCCAAAAAAGTTAACCACAATAGTCAGGGTTTTTCTCATTCTTCCCAAATGAAGGAAATTATCCTCAATGTCTTTTTTAATGTAAGTGGTCTTCATTAAAGGGTTTATCTGTAAATATCTTCCTCAAATCAGGTAGTATTCCGAACAAGTTTAAACCTAGCTAGCTCTTAAAAGGGCTATCTCGCCTTCCATCCATTCAACTCTCTTCAGGGTCTTTAGCGAGCCCATAGGGTGTTTCTGTTCACTAAGTTCTTTTAGCAAGCCCATAGGATACTTAATTTCTTTTAGCAAGCCCATAATGCATTTCTGTTCACTAAGTTCTCTTAGCAAGCTTGTAGAGCACTTCTCTTCATCAATTCCTTTTGGCAAGCCCATAGGACACTTCATTAAGTCTAGCTTAGGGTTACTAGTCCTCGAGAGACACTCCTGCCTAGGTTAGTGAGCCTAGAGAGGCATAATCAGGTTCTTTAGATTGATCCTAGCTTAGAGTTGTTAGTCTTCCAGAGATGCTCTTGCCTAGGTTAGTAAGCCTAGAGAGGCATTGCCATGTTCTTCAGATTAATTCCAACATAGGGTTACTAGTCCCTGAGAGATGCTCTCGTCTAAGTTAGTGAGCCTAGAGAAGCATGACTGCACTCTTTAGATCGATCCCAGTTTAGAATTATTAGTCCTCGAGAAACACTCTCGCTTAGGTTAGTGAGTACAGAGAGGTATGATCAATTTCTTCATATCAATCCTAGCTTAGGGTTGTTAGTCCTCGAGAGATACTCTCGCCTAGGTTAGTGAGCTTAAAGAGGCACAACCAAGTTCTTCAGATTGATCCTTGCTTAGGATTGCTAGTCCTTAAGAGACGCTCTCGCCTAGGTTAGTGAGCATAGAGAGACACCGCTATGTTCTTCAAATTAATCCTAACTTAGGGTTGCTAATCTTCGAGAGATGCTCCTACCTAGGTTAATGATCATAGAGAGATACAATCAGGTTCTTCAGATTGATCCTTGCTCAGGGTTACTAGTCTTCAAGAGATGCTCCCACTTAGGTTAGTGAGCATAGAGAGGCATGACCAGGTTCTTCAGATCGATCCTTGCTTAGGGTTGCTAGTTCTTAAGAAACGCTCTCACCTAGGTTAGTAAGCCTAGACAAGTACGACCGGGTTCTTTAGATCGATCCCTACTTAGGATTGCTAGTCTTTGAGAGACGCTCTCGCCTAAGTTAGTTAGCTTAAAGAGGCACAACCAGGTTTTCCAAATCCATTCCAGCATAGGGTTGCTTATCCCCTAGAGACACTCCCACTTAGGTTAGTGAGCCTAGAAGGGTACGACCAAGCTTCATTTTTCCTTTTTCAACCCTTAAAGCACTTCTTCTCTCTTATGCCTCTTCAACAAATCCCTAATAGATTGAGTCTACGATAGCTAGTTAGTTATTATAAAGAGGGACAACTGTAGATACCTAATTTTTGCCCATCTTTTATTTTATATTTATTTTTATTTTCTCAACGGGGTAAAGGGTCCTAAATTTAAAATATATATATATATAATTAAAGAAAAAAAAATAAATTTAGAAAAAATAAGAAGTTTAGAAAAATATAAAAAAAATAGGAAAAAGGCACAAAAAAATAAGAAATCTAGGAAAATTATCAAAAAATAGGGAAATAAGAAAAAACACAAAAAATAAGAAATTTAGAAAAAAATGAAAAAGTTTGAAAAAATTTAGAAAATTGAAAGTCACAAAAATAGAAAAAAAAAATTGAAAATAGAAGACTTAGGGAATTTAGAAAATAAAATTTTTAATAGAATAGATTTTTAATAAAATTAGAAAGGAGAGTCATTAGGCTTAGGTTTAGATTTGAATTCAGCTTAAGCTGACCTAATCCATATGTGTAATTTAATTGTACATATAGATAAGGCATAAGCCAACAACCTTATGGTAAACCACATACATAAACACAAAAGAGGTTAGGGGTTCGAAACTTATCAGAGGCAAAAGTATAGAAAGCTTTTTTATTTTTTTAAAAACAATACACTGCTACATCATAAACTGCCATGTGTCAAGATTTCACTGTGTTACGTATCTTGACACGTAGTAGCGTCGGGTTGGCTGATGCTACTGTGGCGCTATGTCAATTGCCATTTGTCACTATTGGACACGTGGCACACTATGGTTAGTCGGCATGGCTGACGTAGCGCCATGTCAGCATTTTCCCTTTCTTTCTCCCCTCTTTCCTTTATTTCCCCCCTCTTTCTCAATCGAAAAATAGCTTATAGCCCCCACTTTAGATCCATTTTTGACACAGATTCTACACACATACGTATGGTTTCTTGATTTAATTTTGTTCACCACTTGGCCTACTTCGAATAGAACCAAAGAATGCGTCTAAATTCAGTAAAAAATGTATTCAATTCGAGCTACAAAAATTAGAAAAAAAAAACTTAAATTTCAAAAATTTCATTTAATTCGAATTTGAGCTTTCCTTACTTACTAGGTTAAGTTTGTGTATAAAAGGGGCTTTAAGGAATCCATTAGAGGATGAGTGAACATCATAGTCAACTCACGAGCTCTCTCTCTCTTCTCGATTACTCTCTCTCTCCACACCCACCGAACCCTCTCTTTCTTTCTCTTCGACTTTCTCTCTCTAGCCACCCTTAAAGAGCACTACCACCCTAGTTGCAATCCTTACATCACCAGCTTTCACCCACTACCCTTTACAACCACCACCGTAATCTCCAAGTCGCATCACCAAACGCCTATTGCCAAACCCTAGCCTTTACTACAATCCATTCACAAACTGCCGCGAGCTATTACCCTAAGCCTAAACTAAACCCACAAACGAACTCCCTGTCATCCTAAAACCTCAACCCAATACCTCCCTTAGACTTAGTTGTCGCCATTATAGGCATAGCTCTGCCATCGTAAGCACAGCTCCATTACCGCCGAACACCACGACCAAAAACCATTCCAACCACCTTAACTTCCTTTAGTAGCCTCCCTACCCTTACCCCTAATCCAAAATACATAAAAAATACTTCCTCCGTTCGTTTCAATCACCAGAACAACCTAAATCATCCCTCGCAGCTGGTGCTCCTACTTCTCTACTGCATGACCTGAATTTAAGGCCTGACTTGACTCGAACCCAATCGAACCGACCTTAAATCCTCTTTAGGTTTGACTTGCGTACCTAACTGCGTTTGAAGCTTAGTTTTTCATTTTTTTTCTTTTTCTTTTAATTTTAATTTTAATTTATTTTTGCTTATTTATTTACTCATTTATTTTATAATGTAAATGTAATAAAAAGAAAAAAAAAAGAAAAAAGAGAAAGGAAGAAAAAAAACTAGTCTATTTATTTATTAGTTTAATAGATAAAATAGAATAAAAAATAATAAGTAAGATAATATAAGAAAATAATGAAAATAAAAATAAATAAGTTAATAAATGAAAATTGATTTTTCAACACTTAGAAAAATCGGTTTCTTCCAAAATAAATAAAAATAATTGGACTTTTTTTTAAAAAAAAATTAAGGCCCTTTAGAATTTTTCAAAAATATAAAAATTTCAAATTGAATTAAAAACATAAATCTGATGTATTTTTAGAATTAAAATAAACCCAATCCATTAAAATTTTTATGAAAAGGAACTACGTACGTTTGATCTCGAATAACGGGTATATAGGCACATAGGGGGCTATGGTAAAAAATAAAAAAAAATCTAATTTTCCTTTTTTAAGTTTATATTACTTAAGTTATCCAATTATAGTAACTAATAATTGAAATTTTGTTTTATAAAATTGAAAGGCGATTTTTAAGGATAAGGTTAAATTTGGAAAGTTAATGGTACTTTTATGGGTTTAAAAAATCTAATCCCTAGATCCAGTTCTTTGGTTTCTAAAACTATTTTTTTATAAAATGGGTTTAATCGATAGATCGATAGTTAAGTTATAATTATAACTAATATACCAAATTGGTTATAATTATAACTAATTGGGTGGTGACTTCAAAAGAACTGGTTTTCTTTAAATCTTAGTTGAGGGTTAGCATTAAACATGTAAGGGTTTAATACTGGTTGGCTTAAAGAAGACTTATTTACAAAAACCGAGGGGAAAAAAACCAAGCTCGACATATATTTTAAGTTAATTTTGTAATTTAGGGTGATTAGGTATAAATTCTATTTAGGATGAATTTAGATATTTTGAAATATTATTTGATGTTAGGAGATGATATTTGAAGTGATGGGAATATTAGATGTGTATATTATATATATATTAGGTGATAATGTATAATATGTAAGTATAAGAAATTAATGAGTAGGAAAATATTAGGTTAAAATTAATATTATAATATTAATATAAATATCTAATAAATCTGGTAGGAAACTTAAATTTATGTGATTATATGAAAAATGTAAAATTTTCTTACATTAGGAGCTGATTCAATAGTTAAATTGGAAATGTAGTATACCGTACTGCTCGAAATACTAATTAGGGGCTAAAATGTAGATTTAGGATACTTAAGTATAGTTAGATAAATCTCCCATTTTAGTTTGGCAAGAATTCCTAGGGTTCATAAATAAAAACAATAATAAAAAGCTAAAACAAAATTGAATTGTGAAATTAATTTTGGAACTAATTCGGTTATAGGAGATATAGAATTTGGATAAATGCGTAAAATTATAATCCCAAACTTAAAACTCATGATTTAAAGCTTATATGTATATATATACATATGTATAAGCGATCACATTAAATGTAGATTATTCTTAGATTAGAATTTAATTCAGAAGTTGAAACTGTAACCGAAATATGAAACAAATTCAAAACCTAGTTGAACGAAGGAAGTAATTCTAAAAGACTTAGACTTAAATCACTAAATGTAAGAGATTATAAACCAAAGACACTCATAATCTAAATTTCATAACAAAACATATCTATGGTAGTAATGGGAAACTAAACCAATACTTTTATTATAGGGACTTTTGGCAATAGTTAGTATGAGTCACACCTCGAATGAGTAAGCAAGAAGTTTATGTAAGTTAGGATTAATACATTACTGTATTTTGGAGGCTTGAAATTATGCTTGTTAGATAGTGGACTACGGGCATGTGCTTGTTTCTGGGTTGATGCTATGATTTTGATTCGCTGCTTTGGATTGTATTTGTATGAATTGTTGTAATGATTGAATACTTTAAACTGAATCTAATTAAATATATGACTTGAAAGTCTAAATCCGACATGTATAGCAACCCATTAGGGGAAACCTAGGGTTCTTTAGCTAAATACCGACCATTTTGAAAGGGATAGCATTGGATAGCATAATTGGTGTCTTTTTCATCCTTAGTCGAACTAAGTGACAGGTGAGGAGGTGTAAAGGTGAAGTCAATAGTTCAAAAGTAGTCATAGGAGGAGTGGTGTCTCCATTGCACAAGTTTGGGTTTGATCGTGAGTTGTTGCATTAATGGAAACTCTTTAACCTGGATTAGAGCGGGTGTAATTTCTTTAATCTCACAATGGGCTAGACAACGTCATGTGAAACTAATATGGTTGATAACCGTATTTATGATTGACCTATAGTTTTAAGTCTCCATCCTAACTTATTGAGCTGTGGTTGCTCACATCCTTATAGATGTTATTGCAGGTGCTAGCGGCTTATATTTACTTTGAAGCTAGCAATTGCTGGATCTTAGGGAGTGAAGAAATACATTTGAAGAACAAATATATCTTTAAGGTCTTAGCTTTTATTTAGAATCTTTCATTTTCAAATAATGTATTATTTAGGAAGTATAAGATAATGAAACCTTGCAAACATTAATTATAATACTTGAATCCTGGTGTATATATATGTTTTCATACTTTTTTAAGTAAATAATTTATTTAACTTATGAATTGTTTACTTCAAAGCGGGTTAGTCGTGGACACCTTGTGTAAATCAAGTTTAAGATAGGGGCTGTATAGCCAGCTTCTATTTTAGAATAGTTTGCATGGTAGGACTGTTATAACTTTATCGCTTTAGGGCGTGACAGCTTGGCCACCCTTGACTTGTACTTGTAGAAGTTTGTACTATATTATGTGATTTTATCTTATTTTATTTTTTAAGTAGTGACTAATCTAATTATGTAATATTTTATATTATTATCTATTAAAAAATTACGGAACTGATCCTACCATCTAATAGGCCTCTCCTAAACTACGACCTAGCCTACTACTCAAGTGATTGTAGAATGTAAAATATCTATCTGGCGACCAACCTACTCCATACAAATGAAAAGGTAATTCTCTCTCCTCTGTTGTCTGCTTTTGAGATGCTCTTGACTTCTTTCCCTACATTCATAATATGCCTCTTTGAATACTTTGCTAGGGTTTTCTAATTTACTCAATGGAAGTTTATTTTTCACTAATATATTTCTATATTATTATTCTTGAGGTTTAGATCTATACAATAGAGTACTAACTAATCATGTTTTGTATAATGTGCTAGGTAAATGAAGAAAAGCAACTGCAGATGGGTTTCTTGATAGGTTTAGACTTTGAGCGCCAAAAATACTCCTTATAAGGTTACTTCTATAACAATGATAATTTAAAAAACTCCTCCCCTACTAATTTCCTTTTCTATTTATATGTACTTTCTATTTTTTAAGTTAGATCTATAAGGAAACCCTAACTGTCTAACTACTGTTAACTATTTTTGTTTACAATCTTACTATTTTTTGTCCTATGCGTAACTCCTTATTTCTATTACTGTATACATGCATAACTTGTACTAAATGTAATCTTCGAGTCTTTTTGGCCACTTTGATATACGTCTTGTCCTTTTAGTGGTATTGTGTGTAATACTTTCTCCCTCTGTCGAAAAAATGACCTTATCCTCAAGGTCGAAATTAGGATAATCTCCGAGAAACTGTTGGAAATCTACCAATGATGCATGTTTTAGAGGTAGTGACTCCCATTGAACTAGAATTTGTTTAACTTATGTCCCTTGACGTCAAATGATTCTGCAATCCAATATTGCCATAGGATAAACAATCAAATGATTATCTATTGACTCTTGTAGTAGTGGAATATGATTTTACATATCTCTATAAGCTTTTTTAAGTTTGGAAATATGAAAGACTAGATGACTTTTTGAATGTGAAGGTAACTCCAATCTATAAGACGCTTGTCCAATTCTCTCCATTACCTTATAAGGACCAAAGTAACGTCTAGCTAACTTTGTAGAACATCTATTAGCAATTGTTGTTTGCCTATAAGGTTGTAATTTGACATAGGCTAAGTCCCTTACTTACAACTCCTTTTTTGATTTGTTTCTATCTGTAAACATCTTCATTTTATTTTGGGATTGTTGTAGATTAGTCTTTAATAATCGTAAAATCTCATCCATTGTTTTTAACTTTGTATCCACTGCTTCAACTTGTGTCGTATTGAAAATATAATCAGGAACCTTTGGTGATTCTCTACCATGTAGTGCCTTAAATAGAGTCATTTGAGTGCTAGTATAGTAAGAAGTATTGAAACAATACTCTGCCCAGGGTAAGTATTTATACCACTAATTAAGGAAATTCATTACAAAGCATCTTAAATGTGCTTTAAGACTCCTGTTTACCATTTCTGATTGTCCATTAGTTTGTGGATGATAAGCCGAGCTCATCTTTGGCTTTGTGCCACTTAGTCTGAATAGCCCTTGCTAAAACTTGCTTACAAATATCCTATCTTTATCAGATACGATAGACTTAGGAAATCCATGCAACTTCACTACTAATTCTACAAATAACTGAGCTACTGATGATGTTGTATATGTATACTTTAGTGCTCCAAAATGACAATATTTTGTTAACCTGTCCACTACTACTAAAATTATTGAATACCCTTTAGATTTAGGTAATTTGGTAATGAAATTCATAGTTACATCCTCAAAAACTCGTTGAGGAATAGGCAATGGTTGAAGTACCCTTGTCGAAGATGTTGTCAAATACTTGACCTGCTAACATACATAATAGTACTTCACAAATTCTTCTACCTCTTTCTTTGTCCCTTGCCAAAAAAAAAAAAAAAAAAAGAACTACTCAAACGCTTAAATGTCTTAGGCACTCTAGCATGACCCGCTATGGGAATTGTATGAAATTCCCGAATAAGCTCTTGAGTAATGGATGCTGGTGTTGGAATGAAAATCCTGTTTCCCAAATATAATAGTCCCTACTTATACGTTAATGGCCACTATAATTTCTCCCCTTGCTCACATTTAGCCAGCAACTCCTTCCAACTTTCATTCTTTTTGAATTTCTTCTTTATAATTGTAATGAAATCAAAAGAAGGCAAAGATATAGAGTGCAAATGGGCTTCCTCTTCCATTTGCCTTGATAAGGCATCTATTACCTTATTCAAAGATCCTGGTTTATACTGATCTTCATAATCAAAACCTAACAATTTTATTAAATCTTGCTGTTGTTTTGGTGTCTAAATTGTTTGAGACATTATCTCTCTTAAACTCTTCTAATTTGTTTTGATAATAAAATGTCTCCCTAACAAGTATAGTCTCCATTTCTTCATTCCTTTCACCATTGCTACCAATTTCCTCACATATGTACTAGCCTTTTGTAGGCGTATACAAAATTTTCTACTATATAAAGCAATTTGATGAGATTCCTAATGTAATACTGCTCTAATTCCCAAACTTGAAGCATTTGTCTCTACAATAAAGGTTTTGGAAAAATTTGGCAAGGCTAAAATTGGTGTTGATGCTAATGCTTCTTTTAGCTTCGTAAAAGCTAACAGAGCTGTTTGATTCCACTGAAAAGCATCCTTTTTCAACATATTTGTTAAAGGATTAGCTATAGAAGCACAATTCTTAACAAACCGCCTATAATACCTGGTTAAACCCAAGAATCCCCTTAATTGCTTGATAGTGACAGGCTGTGGCTACTATATAATTGCCACAATCTTTTGTAGATCAAGGCTAACTCCCCAGTCGACACAATATGACCTAAATGCTCCACTTTATCTTGATCAAAAGACCATTTAGATGTTTTCAAATAGAAAGTATTCTTTCTCAAACATTGTAAAGCCAAATCTAAGTGATGACACTGTTCTTGAATATTTCTACTGTATACTAAAATATCATAAAAAAAACAATGATGAATTTACGCAAATATGGCTTGAACATTGAATTCATTACTGCTTGAAAAGTTACTAGAGCATTCAATAATCCAAAGGGCATGACAACAAACTTGTAATGTCATTCATGAGTCCTGTATGCTATCTTGTGAATATATTTCGGAAACATACATATCTGATGATATCTTGCCCTCAAATCCATTTTGGAAAACACTCTTGTATTACCCAATTCATTCGGTAATTCATCTATTGTTGGAATTGGAAATTTATCTAAAACCATCGCTTGATTTAATGCTCTAGAGTCCACACAAAATCTCTATGTCCTATCCTTTTTTTTTTCACTAAAAGTACTGGTGAAGAAAAAGGACTCGTACTTAGTCTTATCACTCCCGTTTCCAGTATCTCATTCACTAGTTTTTCAATTTCATTTTTTTTTTTGAAATATGGACATCGATAAGGTCTCACATTCATTGTTGAATTCTCATCCTTCAAATGGATGATATTTCCTTCTAAGCTAATAAACCAAAACAATAAGCCACATTATCATTAACTATCAATTTTTGAAATTTTGCAGTATGGATTTCCTTAATGATCATATTCGAATTCCCATGCAACTTTATTGATTTATTTCTGAATGTAAAAGACATGGTCAATTTGGAATAATCCATTATTATTAGACTCGAAGTCCTCAGCTACTAAACCCCCAATACCAATTTAGCTCCTTGAATAGGCAGTACATAAAAATTAACCAAAAACAATATTCCTTGAATGTGTAAAGGAATATTATGACAATGACCTTGACATACTATCATTACTGGAAATTGATTGATAGCCTTAATTGATAAGTTTAATTGCTTGGCTACATGTTCTTGAACAAAATTGTGAGTATTGCCACTATCAACTAATATTGAAACTAATTTCCCTTTTATTACTCCCTGTCAACTAAAAGTCTTAGGTACAATCATACCTGATAAAGCATGATAGCTAATTTCCACTTGTTGCATCATTTGATTAGCAACCTCTTACTCATACTGATCATTCTTATGTTGCAACTCCTACCATATCTTCTGGTTCAATCATCAACAAAAATTTTATTTTACACACATGACCTCTATGCCACTTCTCTTCACATTTATAACATAATCCTTTTTCTTGTCTTAAAGCCAACTCTGCAGGTGACATTCTTTTAATGGGTAGTGTTTTCTTATTTGAATTAGCTGTGGAATTAATAGAACTAATTGAACTGGATGAGGATGAATTATTTGATGAAATTGGTTTAGAAAGAAATGATGGCCTGAGGGAAGAAGGTTTAAAATTAATGGGATTTTGAAATGAACTGGAATTTGAAAATGTTGGTTTCTAAGTGAAAGAAGGAGACATAGGTTTGTAAAAGAAACTTTGATTTTGGAGGGTATGTAGTTTTTCCTCATGAAGTCTTGCAAAACTCATAGCTTCTAACAAAGATTGTGGTTTGAAAGAAAGAACTTCCACACGTAGTACTAGTTGAAGACCAGACACATAACAATTCTTGAGAAATTTATCAGATAATCCTGAAATATAGTTCAAGATAGATTCAAATTTAGATTTATACTGTTGAACACTACCTTTTTAAGTCAATTTAGTCAACTTACCCTATAATCGTCAAATTCTGTTAGTCTAAACTACATTTCTACTTGTTTCTAGAAAGCATCCCATGAAGAGAGGAAATCATTTTCTAAAAGCCATTGAAACCATGTCAAGGCTTCACCTTTTAAAGCAAATGAGGCCATCTTTGATCTTTCTTGCATAGGAATCTTATGAAAATGAAAAAAAAAAAAAAAATTGGGTTATCTTGAACAACCAAGATGTAACATCTATCCCTCCAAACTTAAGCAACTCCTTCTTTCATTATTTGTTTTGGTTGGCATTAGAAGATGATGAATTTTCCCTATTATGCATTGAAGAATTCTAATTCCCTACATTCTTATATGATTTCATTATCTGTTTCATTTTGTCATTGATCTCGATCATCATGTCATGCAAAGATTGCCGATGAGTTTCCAAATGCTGCATTCTATTCTCTATTTTTTCAAATCTTTTATCATGTTGTTGTAAATCCTTTTGAATCATTGTCATACATCTGGTGTGATTTGCCATGTGTAATCTTAAATGAGATCAAGATCAATGAAGCACCAATTAATAGGCCTCTCCAAAATTATGGCCCAGCCTACTACTTAAGTGATTGTAGAATGTAAAATATTTATCTGGCGACTAACTTACTCCACACAAACGAAAAGGTAATTCTCTCTCCTCTGTTGTCTACTTTGCAAATCCTCTCGACTTCTTTCCCTACATTCATAATATGCCTCTCTAAATACCCTATTAGGGTTTTCTAATGTACTCGGTGGAAGTCTATTTTTCACCGATATATTTTTGTATTATTATTCTTAAGTTTTAGATCTATACGATAGAGTACTAGCTCATTGTGTTTTGTATAATGTGCTTAGGAGCTTAGTTATCACTAGGGCTTATGGTAGCGAATGTAAACTAATGGATCCTTCGAGATATCTAAGAAAGATAGGGTGAACTAGTCTAAGAATTGACTAGAGTAGTTGACATAAAGTTGCTTGGAGGATATAACGCACCAATGAATACAATATGACTTGACGCCTCACTTAATATGATGCATAAGTTAGGGCCATGGTCCACCTACCACTAATCTTGAGCTACTCGATAAGATTAGATAAGAGCATATAGGAAAATTGACTTGAAGAGGGTTGTCTCACAAGAACAGTATATTCGGTATATAAGTCTAAGGTAAGATAAGATGATTTTGGCTTACAAGGAGAATGGACTATTTATAGTAAGTCTCTAGAGTAACATTACAAATAAATAAATTACAAGAATGTAGATACAAAAAGGGAAATCCCAGTACATAAGAAAAGGTTAAAAGATAAAAAGGGCAAAATAGTACAATGTTAGATGAAACGGATAGGTGGTAGGGCAACATTGGTTTTGTGCTAGGATTCTCTAAACATAGTAGGCAGGAGGAGTTAAGACATGAGATAGAGGCCGAGACGTAAAAGAGATGTCGAGAGAGTTGGTAGGAGGCCGAAAGAGAAATACTTGACTAAGAGCTAGCCACATTTACTCGGTCGAAGATTCTCAACAGTTGAAAGTTCGATCACTTGGCACAAAGCTCTCAGCCAGAGGAAGGTTGGCACTGGCAGATAATGAATAGAGCATAGTATAACCACCTAAAGCTCCTAAGGAATTCAACCATCCTCCTTCAACATACTGTTTCTCGTTGTTGACGGGTTAATGAGAAAGAATCCTTTATGTAAGGGATTGGAGGCCTTTAAGGTGTACGCAAGTGAATAGGTCAACAGTTGATAACCCATTAGCTCTTTGGGGTTGCTGAAGATTTGCCCTCAAATCATGATCCTCATCATCATCTAACATATAGGGCATCAGGTTGGCAACATTGGATGTGGTTGACATGCCGTATCCCTAGGCAAATCAACCTCATAGGCATTATCATTAATATACCTAAGGATCTTGTAAGACCCATCTACTCTAGGAGATGGCTTGTTTGTCCTTATGTCGAGAAAGTGTTCCTTGCTAAGGTGGATCTAGATAAGGTCTCTAGGGGTATAAATGACTCGTCTCCTTCCTCGGCTTCCTACTTCCTTTTATTGAACCACAATCTTAGCTAGTTGTTCGGCAACTTTCTAATGCAACTTTTGGAATTCCTTGGTGCGTTATAGGTCGGATTGACTTTCCCCTTATGTAGTTGGGCCGCTAATTAAATCCAATGGTAAGTTTGGGTTAAGTCCATAAACGACCTCAAAAGGTGATGTTCCAGTGGAGTTGTTAGCCAAGAGGTTGTAGGTAAATTTAATGACGGGTAGGCATAAATCCTAGTCATGTGAGTTCTTCCCAATAGTTGCTTGTAGGAGGTTGTTGATGGTTCTATTCATAACTTCAGTTTGGCCGTCTATCTAAGGGTGGCAAGAAGTACTAAACATGAGCTTAGTGCTGAGCTTCTTCCACAAGGTCTTCTAAAAGAAGCTCGTGAACTTTGAGTCATGGTCAAACATAATGCTCCTTGGTACTCCATGTAAACGTACAATTTCTTGCAAAAAGAGGTTAGCGACGAATAAAGCATCGTTAGTTCTATAGTAGGGGATGAAGTGGCCTATCTTGTTGAACCGATTGACTACTGCCATGATTAAGTCATGTCTTTTCGGCGTTCGGGGAAGGCTGAGCATGAAATCCATGCTTAGATCGGTTTATGGCTGCTTTAGGATAGGCAAGGGTGTATACTCCCCATAGAGTTCTCTCTTCCCCTTTGCATGTTTACACACCTCACACCTCTCAAGTATTTGGTGCATATCCTTCATCATCCCAGGCTAGTAGAAATACCCCTTCAATATCTCAATCGTCCTCTTTTCCCCAAAATGGCTGACCAAACCTCTGGTATGAGTTTCTCGAATGAGTAGCTCCCTTGTTGAATCATTCGGTATGCAAACCTGCTTGCTCTTCATCAAGAACCCCTGACTCAAGTAGAACCCCTGACTTAAGTAGAACCCTTCCAGAACTCCTCCAACACTGCACTTAGCAACTAATGGTCCAAAATGTATACCATGTTCATATTGGTTAGGTAAAGTGCCAAATTACAGCACATTAGCTTGCAATGTTGTGATGAGGGCATAGCGGCGAGAAAGAGCATCAGTTACAGTGTTGGTGCTCCTCTCCTTATATTTGATGACATAGCAAAAGGTCTTTAAGAACTCGAATCATTTGGCGTGACGTTGAGAAAGCTTCTGTTGCTTACAAAGATGCTTGAGAGATTCATGATCTAAATAGATAATGAATTCTCTTAGCAACAGACAATGCTGCTAGTTCTGGAGTGTTCGGACAAGAGCATAGAACTCCTTATTGTAGACTGAGTAATTTAGGCAATACCTTGAAGCTTTTCGCTGAAGTAAACAATGGGTCGGCGCTCTTGCATAAGGACGGCATCAATGCCAACTCTTGACACGTCACATTCAACCTCGAAAACTTTCTTAAAATCTGGTAGGGCGAGTACTAGGGTAGATGTCAATTTAGATTTGAAAGCTTCAAAGCTTTTGTAAGTTGTCTCTAACTACCTAAACTCAAAATTCTTCTAGGTCAGTTCAGTTAAGGATGAACCTCTGATATAATGAAGCTAGACCGTAGAAGCTCCTGACTTTAGTAGCACTAGTTAGCGTAGGCTACTCTAGAATAGCTTTGACTTTCTTGTCATCAACTCAAACTCCCTTCCTTGAAACAACATATCCGAGGAATATAACATCGCTTTGACAAAACATACATTTCTTTAGGTTGCCAAATAATCTCTTGGCATGGAGGATGTCCCACACCGATCTTAAATGTTTAGCATGGGTGATGAGGTTGGTACTGTAGACAAGAATGTCATCAAAGTAAACTATAATGCATTTGCTGATCAACGTTCAAAGCACATGATTCATTAGCTGTATATATGTACTTGGTACATTAGTAAAGCCAAACGGCATCACTAACCATTCGAATAGATCATCCCTTGTCTTAAAGGCTATCTTCCATTCATCCCCAAGTCTCATTTGTATCTGATGGTAGCTACTCTTCAGGTCAATCCTAGAAAAGATGCAGGCGCTATGTAACTTGTCAAGCATATCATCAAGTTGTAGGATTGAGTATCGGTATTTAATAGTGATCTTATTGATGGCTTGGCTGTCAATACACATTCGCTATGTTCCATCCTTTTTTGGCATTAGTACAATGGATACGACATGAGGGTCATGCTTTCACGGACATATCTGTGATTTACCAACTCATCCACTTATTTCTTCAATTCAGTTGCCTATTCGAGATTAAGCCTGTAAGCTAATCGGTTCAGTAAGGTAACTCTTAGTTGTAGGTTGATGCAATGTTCAATACCACTTAAGGGAGGTAAACCTTTCAGCATCTCGACAGGGAATAGGTCGACAAAGTCTTGAAATAGCTGTTATACTTTGGTAGGTAAGTTCTTGGCTTCTCTAATCTCTAAGAGTCTCCTAGCTAAGAGGAGCACAAAGTTATTAGCCTTGACTTCTCAAGCAAATTAAGCTTAAGAAATCACCAAGGACTTCCTCTGCAGTGATTTAACAACCTTCTCTTGGGCTTCTTACACTTTCTTAGGACTTATGGGTGTCAATATAATTTTTTTTTCTCATCCTTTTAGACCATATAGGTGTTTCTATGCCTATCGTGTAACACTCTCAAATCAAATAGTTACGGTCGGCCAAGTAATATGTGAGAAGCACATATGGGAAGGACATTACACAACACTTCATCCTTGTACCTATCACCAATAGTAATTGGTACTTTAACTTGCTTGGCAATATGTAGTCCTCCTGTCTTGCTTAGCCAATGAATCTTTTACGGCTTGGGGTGTGGAAGGGTTGGCAATTTCATGGTCTTAACTACCCCTTGAGCTATGACGTTAGTACAGCTCCCTTAGTTAATAATCAAGGTGCATAGCTTGCCATTCACTCAGCAATTTGTAAGGAAGAGGTTGTCCCTTTGCTTATTCTCATTAGCTACAAAAGTACTAAGAGACCGTCTAATGACAAAACAGTATTCGGTACCACCCTCGGGAGGTGTCTCGGCATCAGGGTTTTCTTGAAATTCTTTTATCATCTATTCAACTCTTACATCTTCCTCTCCTTCGCTGGTACTTTCTATTTCAAATTGGGGCTTGTCTCCTTTTATGGTCGTGAGACATTGATTGGCTACGTATCTATATTTAAGACGTTTAAAACATTTAATTTCTCAAGTCTTTTTTTCTGAGCTTTGACTTAGATCTCTTTGGACCTCAAGTTCCTTGGCTTTACTCTTGCCTCAGCCTTCTTCAGGTCGACTTGGCACAAGTCCTTGACGATCCACTTTGGAACTATTTGATGCTCGATCATTTACTAGTCGGCTTGGCATGTTGCTTTTATTCGGTAGCATCATTCAACTACTTGACAACTAGCTTGCTTGGTTCCACCTCTATCTTTTGACTCTCTATGCTACTCAGATGGCTTCGTTTAGAGTTGTAAGACTTTACAGTTCCATTATGTTACCAATCTCGGTCTTTAGCCCAAAGATGAACCATGCTATAGTTCGTGTCTTAGGTTTGTCGACATCATATTGAATCATAAGCAACTAAAACTTTCAAACATAGTCATCTACTAATCTATTACTTTGCTTCAGGTCTTAAAGCTGTTTGAAAGTGTCTTGTTCATAGTGTTCGGGAATGAACCTACTTCTCAAGACTCTCTTCATTTCGTTTAATATTCGGACTTTGTGTCGAGCCTTCAAGCGAACATTCTGCAGTATCTTCCACCACATTGCAGCATATCCAGAAAATTCCAATATGGCCACTTGTATACGAATAGCATATTCATAATCGTAAAGGTTGAATATCTTTCGATTTTCTCCTCCCAATCAAGGTAGTCATCAGCACTATTAGACTTGCTGAAGATTGGAATCTATACCTTAAGGTGTTTGGCATCTCTTGGTGCTTTAAACTCATGCTTATCAATCTCGACGTATTGGTCTTCTTCTTCTTCTTCTTCATACTCTCCCACGTCGTCTAACTCCAATCTTCTTTTCGCGGCTTTATCGGTGTATACATCTAATTCTTGCCCCCTTTATTTGTTTTTTATTTATTTCATTATTTTTCTTTCTTTTCTCAATAGGCCTTAAATTAGAAAAAAAAAAATTCAAAAAATAAGGAATCAAAGAAAACAAAAAAAAAATTATTAAATTTAGAAAAAATAAGGATCATAGAAAAATACAAAAATTTTAAAATATAAGAAAAAACACAAAAAATTAAGAAATTTTAGAAAGAAACCCTAAAAAGATAAAAAAATTAGAAAATGAAGTATAAAAATTTAGAAATTTGAAAAAATTACAAAAAAAGTAGGAAAATTAAATTCAAATAAAAAATTTTAGAAAATAACATGTTATTAGGATAAATTTTAATTTTGGTTTAGAAGTTGGGCTGTTAAAATTGGGTTTTGACTTAAATTTAGTTTAGATTGACCGACTCCATATGTACAAAATTGCACATATGGACAAAGCATAGGCCAACGGCCTGACGGTTAAGCATATGAACATAACATTAGCATTAAGCATAAGGTCTTCGGTTCGAAACTTAGCAAAGGTAGGGAATCCTTTTTCTTATTTTCAATTACATCAAGGATTGTCATGTATCAGGATATGATTGTGCCATGTGGCATTCACGTGGTGTACTATGTCAGCTGTTATGTGTCACGAATGATACGTAGCACGTCAGGGTTGGCTGGTACAGTTAGTGCGGTGCTACGTCAGCCCACTTTTTCCCTCCCATTCTTTCCTTTTCTTTTCATTTCCCTCTCTTTCCCTTCTCTTTCCCCCTCCTTCCTTCATTTTCCCCAGATTTCCAATGCTTTCCTCTTTAGATTACCCACTTCAGCATGATTTTTAGACCCTTTCTCGTTGCAATTTCACCAAATCAATGGCGAAATTGTAGAATAGACATAGTTTATTATGAATCGGTACAAAAAACATGTCTAAATACAGTTAAAGGAGCATTCAATTTGAGCTCCAAAAATTGGAAAAAGCTGTTTTTCTAGGTATTCTTCATTAATCCGATCCGAGCTTTCATGTTTTCTAGGAACAATTCGAGTATAAAAGGAGCTTCGAGGAGTACATACGAACATACACAACCTGGGACAATTGTTGGAAACACCCTCTCTCTTTTTCTCGCAAACTTTCTCTCTCTAATTCGCCCTCTCTCTCTTCGGAATCCTCTCTCCAGCCACTCCCGAGCCAAGCCACCACTGCGGCCAAGCTCCCTGTAGCTTAGGCTCTCTAACCCAACCACTTTTGCCCTTAACCATGGCTTCTATTGCTTCGTTGAAGCACTACCCCCCAAAACCCTAGCCACCGTGAAACCCACTTTCGAAACCACCACATCCAATTCCCTTTGATCCTAATTAACCTTAAGGCTACTCTCCCTGTATCCTTAAACCCTACACCATACTTCCATTTAAACTCCAGCAAACCCCGACAGCACCACCTGAGTACCATCGCCGACCGCCATTCACCAACGCTACCCAAACCACCCCTAAACGCTAAGGCAACCTCTTTACCCCCCCCCCCCCCCAAATTTAGATCGGAAATGCACAAAACCCCCCTTTTCCCCTTCGATTTAGTAGCTAGATTAAGCTGAATCGAGCCTTGCTGCTGCTGTTATTGATGACCCGACGAACCGACCCAGATCCGCGCAACTCGACCTGACGACCTACGATCCGACCCGCAACCCCTAACCCGTGTCCTGTTTAACATCTGGTCTGACCCCCCCCTTGTTTCATTTTTATTTTGTTTTCCTTTATTTTGTTAGTTCAATTTTGCTTTTACTTTATTATTTATTTATTTTTTTATATGCTTGTAATATGTAATCAAATGTAATACAAAAAAAAAAAAGGAAAAAAGAATGAAAGAAAAAAGAAAGAGAAGAAAAACAAAAAAAAAGGAAGTAGTCTATTTATTTATTTGTTTTTATTTTAACAAAATAGATAGAATATATAAAATAAAATAAAATTAAAATTAAAATAAATAAGTGAATAGAAAGAATAAAGATTATTATTTCTTTTTGCCACTTAAAAAATTGATTTTTAAAAAATAAAATAAAAATAAATCAGCTATTTTTCAAATTAGGATCATTTAGAATTTTCAAAAAAACTAATTTAAGACCCTTTAGGATATTTTCTTAAATAAATTTAAATGGATAAAACAGTAAATCAGGTTGTTTTAAAAAACTAAAATCAACTCAACCCATTTAAATTTTTCAGAAATAGAACCATGTACGTTTGATCCTGGATAGCCGATACATAAGTACTTACGGGACGATGATAAAAATGAAAAAACCTAATTTACTTTTTTCATTAGTTTAGATTATTTCATTTGTCCTATTAGAATAGTTAAATTGAGTTACATCTTATAAAATAAATAAAAGGTGATTTTGAAAGATTAAAGTTAATTTTGGAAAGTTGATGGTATCCGTAAGGGTTTAAAAGTCCTAAACCCTGAATCCAAATTCTCTGGTTTTCAAAAATTCGTTTTATAACTCCCTTTTTTTGATTGGCTAGTAGCTAAATTATAACCAATCTATCCAATTTGTTATAACTTAACTCTTTTTCCTAACTCCGATCGTGTGGCTACTTCAATATATGTCAAATTGAAAAAAATAGTTTTCTTCAAACTCTAGTCGAGGATTGGTATTAAAATCACCTTAAATGCAATTTATTTACTTGTTTTCTATTATAATTGTGCTAATATCATTTGCAGGTTTGGTTTTATGTATTTTTGAGGGGAGGGATTTATTTTACTGCATCATGAATGCATGATAGATACGGTCGAACTTGAGCCATCTTAGGACCTTAGGACGGGGAGCTATTGTGTAAATTCCTGAGCATAGTGGGGTAACCACCGTTCGGGATCGATTAGGCTACCCCACTTAAACTTCGATGTGACCAAGGAACCGTTTCTTCATAAACGTGTAAAGTCACAGAGTTTAAGGATCGTTAGAACCTACCTTTCTTACATTACATTTCATAGGGTCAATGAATAACTAACAAAGCAGCAACGTTATATAAAAAAGAAAAAATGACAAGATCCGGAGTTTTTTTTTCCCTTGTATTCTTCCTAGAATTGATGCACATAAGAGGTCTTGTATATTTTCTTTTCTTGTAATTAGTCTTTCCCTTGTAATTTATGCTTTCTTTGTAATGTTTCAAAAATGGTGAACTCATCCAATGCTAAGGTTTTTACCAAGGAGATTCATGTCCACAAACCTACAAACTCGATGCCCATACTTGGCCAGTGGTTTTAGATCTTCAACCTAAGAGAGCAACAGTTCATTATCAACAAAATTAGACCCATACTCTTACTAGCCAAAGTGAAGGTTAACATTATGTTAGTAAGGCCCTTAGTCCATTTCTAGGAGCCCAAAGAAGTGGCTTTTCAATTTAGACTACATCTGATCAACCTAACTTTAGAGGAGTACACCCAACTGCTCCAAGCTCCTCCTTTGGATGAAATATATGTCCTAGAGCTTAGCTTTGGCCCAACTTACATTTTCTCAAAATTCTTAGGGATTCGTAAGATTGAGATAAATGGGGCCCTAGATGATTGTAACAAACATGCCATCAAGATATGGGACTTAGTCCATTGGTTCTAGAATGAGCCCAACTCTAACAAATAAGCTCTATTTCTTAGAAATTGGAAAGAAAACCAAATTAGGGCCTATGCGCTAGTAGTATTCACCACTATCTTATTTACAAGTAGGCCTCTTCTTATACACTTTAAGGTAACAGAGTTAGTGGCTCGATTTTGGGAAGATAAGTCTTACATTCCTACCTTACTTGCTGAGCAGATAAGGAACCTTAATTTCCTTAAAAAAAGGGGTTGTGGAGATCTTAGGTCAAGTATAGCACTATTAATGGTGTGGTTCGTCAATCACATTAAATGCTTTGGGTTGGACTTAATAAGGGGAGCATTTGCAAATAAGATTGATCTTATTGATTCTTTTGTTGATAAGATCAAATTACTAGAAGATATCCTTACCCTTCTTTGTATAGAGGTTCTACGAGATTTCCAAATAGAAGACACACTGTAGATTGCCAGGTGGAGCAATTACACTAGGGTCATATTGATTTGCAAGAATTACCATACTGTGCTACTGATTGGAATGAGTTGGTGTACAAGCTACTATGCAAACAACATGGTAAGACAATTTGGAGGAATCTAGGACATAGTTCACAAACCTTCATTAGAGCCATTCACCCTTAATCTTGAAGAGCTTCACTCCATAGAAAAGACATCTAAACTTCACAGGATCAAAGCTTGGTAAGACACTCGGACCGTAAGCCCAAACATCGATTTGAGTGAGTTCATAGGAGAAGTGGACAAACATCGAGTTACCAAAGAGTATTTATACAATCAACTTCACAAGGTAGGCACAATGCAATATTGGGCACTAGAAGTCCTTCAAACCTCCCCTATGCACCCTAACTCTGAAATGGTGACCTATATAGACCAAATGAAAGCTCGTATGGAGATCCTCCATGATGAGAAAGACAAATGGGAAAACTTATGTCGAGAATCTAGACAGAGGTCGCATGCCTTCGAACACTAGCTGAAGATGGCGCAAAAGAAAATTCAAGAGTTTGAAGAAGTAGTTAAGTGTGACCAAAAGAAGAAGAAAATGTCATCTGACCCATAGAAAAAAAAAAGAAAATTAGTATAGATGAATTTGTACCTTTTCCTTTCTTTCATGTAATAAGACTCCGGGCATCTAAAGATAATAAATAACTTGCCATTCTGTTAATCATTTGTTGATCCTCTCCTTTTCATCCGTGTGATTGACTTGCATTTCATTCATTTGCATTCTTTTTCAAAATGTCCCTATGCTAACTTGTTGAGAAGTGGTTTGAACCCAACTCGCTAAGATAGTTCCCAAATGTCAAACTTTCCAAAGAAGCCCCATCAAAACTCATTCTCAAACTAAAATGGCCAACCAAGGAAACAACAACAACAACAACACCAATTATGGCAACCTCGAGGTTATTGACACCATAGAGTTGAGGTTCCAATCTTTGGAATGAACAGTAGGAAAGATTGCAAATCAACTGAGCTTTCTTGTTGATAGTGTCTCTTTGCTTAGGTCTATAGCTCCATCAAATGAAGAAAGTTCCAAAACCCGATATGGAAAGAATACTGAAGCCCTACCCCTCGAAATAGAAGAAGCCTACCTTAAAGTCAATTAGGGCTTCAAATCCTTTGAAATATAAGGGGTATTTCCAAAGGCCAACCTAACTTTTGAGTTGAATACTTACTCATTCCCAATTGACCCAAAGACTGAAGTTAACCAGGACAAATTAAAAGAGCTTGAGAAGCGGGTAACTCAACAAATTATAGAAAAAATGAAAATGCTCGAGGGGTATGATGGATTCGAGCATGCTAGAATAATAGCCTTCTCTACTTATGATTATGGAAGCTTTCTAGAAAAGTTCAAAGTACTTGACTTTGAAAAATACAATGGGACTAGATGCCTTAAGCTATACACCTGGCTGTATGTATGCAAGATGGGCAAGTATGCACAGTATGATCAACTCATGGTCCAGACCTTTTAGGAAAGCCCAACTAGCCCTACCTTAACCTGGTATGCTCAGTTGGACTTGAATCAGGTGAATACATGGGAGAAGCTAGCCAGAGCATTCTATGAGCAATATAGATTTAACATTGAAGTAACGCCAACAATGTTGGATTTGGTTGCCCTAAGGAAGAGGCATAATGAATCCTTTAAAGAATATGCTCAAAGGTGGAGGTCCCTAGCTGCAAGGGTATCTACCCTTATGATTGAAAAAGAGCTGACTGCAACTTTCATTAATACTCTTGAGAGGCCCTACTTCGCTTACCTAATTGGATAAGCCTCTTCTAGCTTTGTAGAAGTAATGGCAGCAGGGTGTCAAATTAAGAGTGCTATTTTCTTTGGCAAGCTGCAAGAGATAGTAGATAGAAGACTACCTTCTACTAAACCCACCATCAGCAAGCTTAGAGAAGCTACTGTCAGCATGGTCAACTTAAATGTAAGACCTAACACCCGAGTTTCTTTTAAGATGAATCCCTCACTAGCTCAACCACAGTATATAAGCTAATCACAAGCTAGCAGAGCCTCAAGACAGTTTACTAGAATACTTGTTCTACTCAGTTAGATGCTCGAGAAGTTAAGAAGAGATAATCTGCTCTATTCTGAGGTTCCCAATAAAAGGTATAAGTCGAGGTTCTTTGATCCCAATACAAGATGTCAGTATCATCTAAGGCAAGTAGGTTATTCAATTGATTCGTGTTGGAGGTTGAAAAACAAAATCTAAGATTTGATTGATGAAGGTACAGTACAACTAGATTTTGTGGAGGCTCTTACCCCAAATGTCAACAACAACCTACTGCTAAACCATGGACCCATCATCAATATGATATTTGACCACTCAAAATCTGCCATCAATATGATCGGTCCAAAGTAAGAACCAAAGGTTTATAGATTTTATAGAAAAGAGGTCCTACAAGCTAAAAGGTACACCTTGCATGTGCTTGTGGCCCTCGAAAATTATAAAGTTGCCTCCCTTAACTACCAGGCAACAAACTAGGGGCAATTAAGCTCACTTATAGGGGGGATCACTTGCTCCAGCAGAACCTATGATCAGAAGGAAGACCTAAAAAAGAAGGGCATGCTGGAAATGCGAAACATCGAACAGGCTGAACATGAGGAAGGATTAATTGCCTGTACCAAGATGATCAAGTCTAGTGAGCATAAAATAATGGACCGGTTCGCTAAGACTCCAGCATAGATATCCCTCATGAGTCTGTTGATGGCATCAAACCCACACCGAGAAGCCTTATTTAGAACACTAAGGGATGTCAAGGTCCCTTGTGGAATCCTGGCTGAAAGGATTGGCTCTGTCACTAATTCCATCCTCACCATGGATCAAATTTCCTTCTCCACTGAGGAACTGGGCGAAGAAGGTACCTAGCACACAAAGCCTCTATTCATAATAGTGAGGATAAATAACATCATTGCAATAAGAGTCCTCATTGACAACGGGTCATCTCTAAATGTTTGTCCTTTAGCTACCCTGGATCTATTGGGTGTCAATATAACTGCTATCAAACTAAGTTTAACAATGGTAAGAGCTTTTAACGAATCTAGGAGAGAGATAATAGGGGAGGTCAACTTACTAGTTGATATTGGCCCATAGATGTTCAGCATCCCATTTTAGATTTTGGACATTCTAGGTTTTGGACATTCTAAGGAACTTTAATTTGTTATTGGGAAGGCCTTAGATACATTCAGTAGGGGCCATACTGTCAACTCTTCACCAGAAAGTTAAGTTCATCTCCAATGGTTGGGTCATTACATTCTGGGTGACCAAGATTATGAAATCTATAAAGAGATAACTATACCCTATATTGGTATAGAAGAATAAGAGGACTTTGGACTCCAAATGTTTAATAAGGTGTGCATGATCACCAATTAGAAGAAGGAAGAGAGGCTAAAATTCAAAGAAGGCCAGTTTGGGACCTATGGGTTAGGATACATTCCAACCCTGATGGAAGAATTGCAAAGAATGCAAGCTAGGGACAAAAAGGGTGACAGGTTGTATCATGCTCCAATGGCCTTCCCTCCATTGTTAGAAACTTTCATCAGGGCCGAAGCCTAAAACTCAAAGCCTACTAAAGAAGGCACTTTCAACAAAAATGAAGAGACTAGCTTATTCAACAAATCCCAGCACTTGAATAATTGGTTCTCTATCCTTATGAATAACAATAAGTCTTCCCTAGGGTAAAGGATAAATCATGATCCAGTATTTTATGGAATTTTGTATAAATTACGTCTGTTCTTCAAATGATTGTACTCAAAAGAGATTTTCCCCTAAATAAAATTAGTTTTTTTTCCCCTTTACTCCTGCCTTACTTACATTCTTCCTTTTACATACTTTTCTTTTTCTTTAGATCCAACGACTCGAATAAAGGCCATGGATACCTCGTGTAGATAGGTGATGAAAATATTGATATCACTTTTGGCCCTACTAGGTTAGTCGTTGAGAGTAATGTCGATGACCATAATGACGTGTAAGAAAGCTAGCAAAAACATGAAATGAGTAGAATTTCCATTAACTAGCCAATAGAGATAATTAAAGTCGGTACCCATGATAACTTTAAGGTGTTGAAAATTAGGGGAAATTTGAAAGAAGACAAAAAGGCAGAAATGACCACATTACTATCTAAATATTAAGAAGTATTCGTATGGTCTCATGAAGATATGCCTGGATTAAAGCCGTCAATCATTGTCCATCACTTATCCATACAAGAGGATATCAGGCCTAAGAAACAAAAGTTAAGAAAGTTTCGACCAAATATCCTGTTGAAAATCAAGGAAGAAGTTAGAAAACTATTAGAAGTCGGCTTCATTGAGGTGTCTGATTATCCTGAGTGGGTAGCCAATATAGTACCAGCTATGAAGAAAAATGGAAAAGTTAGAGTGTGCATAGAATTTTGAGACCTTAATCAAGCAACCTCTAAAGATAATTTTCCTTTGTCCCATATTGATGTATTAGTCAATAACACAGTCTGAAACCATATTTTCTCTTTCATGGATGGATTTTTCGGGTATAACCAAATTTGAATGGTTGAAGAAGATAAAGCCAAGACAACGTTCATCACAACTTAGGGAATGTTTTGTTACAAAGTGATGCCTTTTGGACTCAAAAATGTTGGGGCAACTTACCAAAGGGCCATTATAGTAATCTTTCATGACATGATGCATAAAGAAGTTAAAGTATATATCGATGATATGATTACTAAGTCCAAGGAAAGAGAAAATCATGTCGAAAATCTAAGGAGATTGTTTGATAGGTTGATAAAATTCTAATTGAAACTCAACCCAGAGAAGTGTACTTTCGGAGTGACTTCAGGGAAATTATTAGGTTTCATAATCAGCCAAAGGGGCATCGAAGTGGACCTTGATAAAGTCAAAGCGATAACTGACTTGCCCTTGCTATGCACACTTAAAGAAGTTAAAGGTTTGTTGGGCCATTTAAACTATATAGCCCGATTCATATCCTAACTCATGGACAAGTCTCATCCTTTGTTTAAGTTATTAAAAAAGAATGCCAAGATCAACTGGGTTGAAGAGTGTGAGTAGGCCTTACAACAATCAAAGAATACCTTATGAACCCTCCAATTTTGGTAGCTCCAAAACTTAGGAAACCTTTATTCTTATACTTGACAATATTACCGGAGTCCATGGGGTTCTTGCTTAGCCAGAAAGATGAGGAAGGGAAGGAATGGGTTGTATACTACTTGAGCAAGAAATTTACTGAAGGGGAGCAGAGATATTCAGAAATTGAAAGAACCTACTATGCTTTAGTCTAGATAATGCATCAGCTCAGACAATATACACTCTACTACTAGGTTGAATTATTGACTCAACATGATCCCTTGAAGTTGAAGACAAGCCTACCTTCTGCCTAATAATTGAGGGTATGAACGACCAAAAACCATGGTATCATAATGTTAAGACGTTCATACAACAAGGTGCATACATTGAAGAGGCCGAGAAAAAGGACAGAAAGATGATTAGGATATTAGCTACTCAATTCTTAGTAAGCAAGTCCACCTTATACCGATGCTCATTTGATGATACACTCTTAAGGTGTGTGGACAACAAAGAGGCTGAAAAGTTAATGAAAGAAGTACATGAAGGAGTATGTGACCCTTACATGAAGGAGTATGTGACCCTTACATGAATGAATACATGCTAGCGAAGAAAATCATGAGGCTAGGGTATTATTGGTTAATAATGGAAAGTGATTGCATCAAACATGTTAGGTACTATCATTTATGTCAAGTTTATGCAAATAAGATAAATGTCCTGCCTCAAGAATTACATGCCCTCTCAACACCATGGCGTTTCTCAATGTGGGGCATAGATATCATCGACCCTATCACTCCAAAAGTGTCCAATAGGCATCGCTTCATATTAGTTACCATTGATTACTTCAACAAATAGGTAGAGGCTTCATCTTACTTGTCATAGTTAAGTTCATCAAGAGAGGCATCTTGGCTCAGTACGGGAATCTTGAAACAATCATCACTGATAATGGCACCAATCTTAACAACAAGCTTATGACAAAATTGTGCCGGCAGTTCTAGATCGTTCATAGGAACTCTACTCCTTATGACAGAATTGAATGGAGCCATTGAAGCAGCCAACAAAAACGTCAAAAGAATCATTGAAAAAATGGTTGTCACATATAAGGATTGGCATAGGATGTTACCCTTCGCACTCATGGCCTATCGAACTTCCATCAGAACATCAACTAGGGCAACACCATACTCTTTAGTATACATCACTGAAGTAATGTTATCGGTAGAGGGCGAGATCCCATCACTTAGGGTATTATCAGAAACTCAATTGGACGAAGCTGATTGGGTAAAGAAACGCATTGAACAGCTAAATTTGATTGATGAAAGGAGATTGATGGCCTTATGCCATAATCAGTGTTATCGGCAAAGAATGGTTTGGGCCTTCAACAAAAGGGTACGACCTTGTAACCTTAAAGAAGGAGATTTCGTGTTAAGAAAAGCTTTCCTCAATGCATAAGGCTCTAGAGGGAAATTTGCCCCCAATTACGGGGGTCCTTATGTCGTGAAGCAAGTATTGTTAGGAGGGGCTTTGATTTTATCCCAAATGGACGGTCTAAATTTGAGAGACCTTGTAGATATAGATGCTGTAAAATTGTTCTATCCATAAGAAGTTAGTGGAAATTTTGCTTAAAATGCGAAAATGCCAGTCATTTTGAATGTCATTGTGGTCTAATTTTCATTATCTATAAGCAAATTTGGTATCCTTGGCCATCGTTGTCATTGGAATAATCACCTTCTCCATGGAAAGATTCAATTCCCTTTACCCCATTTAATCGAACCCATACACTGCAAACATGAGAGGAGTTAAGGAATGAGACCTAGAACATTGGTAATTAACAAAATTCTTTAAAATTCTTTATTACGGATTGATCCCCCTTAATGGGGAGTTTTATTGTCTGTTTTTCAGGGGAATGCAAAACTCAAGTAAGCAATCACAGTAAATGGGAATAAGGCTTTTGGGTTTGTAAAAGTTCCAAAGAGACAAAAATAATGGGTGGTTTTCCTATATCGGGCTAATTTCCATGACTTCTCTAAAAAGAACCAACAAAGTCTCAGATGTTGTATGTCAAGAACATCCGAGTTGATAATAAGGGGCTAAAACAAGAGTTAGTAATTTTCTATAGGGGCTTTTCAAAAAGTTTGACAATTTGGGTGTTATTGACAAAGACCAAGTAAGTATTTCTACACGGTATTAGCACACCAATTTTTTTCTTGTACTTGCATTTAGACCAATTTTTACTTCCAACAATCTTTTTTAACCAACCCATAAGGCATTCACTTTCTACATTTAGTGTTTAGCCAACCTATGAAGATACGATCCTAGCTTGATTCATCCTTCCAATCCATAGGGCCCTTCTATTCACTAAATTTCTTTCAAGCAAGCCCATACGTCATTTCCCCTCTATTTACTAAGCCTTGTAGGGCACTTCTCTTCATAGTTTACTATTGGCACATCATTACCACCAATTTTAGGGTTGCTAGTCCTTGAGAGATTGTCCCACCTAGGTTAATGAGCCTTGTGAGGCATAGCTAGGTTTTAGATCGATCTCATTTTAGGGTTGTTAGTCCTTGAGAGACGCTTTTACTTAGGTTAGGGAGCCTTGTGAGGCACGGCCAAGTTTTAGATTGATCCTATTTTAGAGTTGCTAGTTCTCGAGAGACACTCCTACCTAAGTTAGTGAGCCTAATGAGGTATGACCGGGTTTTAGATCGATCCCATTTTAGAGTTGCTAGTTCTCGAGAGATGCTCTCGCCTAGGTTAGTGAGCTTTGTAAGGCATAGCTAGGTTTTAGATCGATCCCATTTTAGGGTTGCTAGTCTTCGAGAGACACTACCGCCTAGGTTAGTAAGCCTTGTGAGGTACAACCATGTTTTAGATCGATCCCATTTTAGGGTTGCTAGTCTTCGAGAGACACTACCGCCTAGGTTAGTAAGCCTTGTGAGGTACAACCATGTTTTAGATCGATCCTATTTTAGGGTTGCTAGTCTTCGAGAGACGCTCATGCCTAGGTTAGTGAGTTAAGTAAGGCATGACCAGGTTTTAGATTGATCCCATTTTAGCGTTACTAGTCCCCAAGAGACGTTTCCGCTTAGGTTAGTGAGCTTAGTGAGGCACGACCAGGTTTTAAATCGATTATAGTTTATGGTCGCTAGTCCCCAAGAGATACTCCCGTTTAAGTTAGTGAGCCTTGTGAGGTACGGCCAGGCTTTAGATCAATCCCATTTTGAGGTTGTTAGTCCTTGAGAGACACTCCCGCTTGAGTTAGTGAGCCTAATGAGGCACGACCCAATTTTAAATCAATTCCAGCATAAGATCGTTTATCCCTTAGAGAAACTCCTGCTTAGGTTAATGAGCTTAGAGAGGCACAATCAGGGTTCATTTCTTCATCAAATCGATTTTAGGAGAGCTATTTAGTCATCTTAAAGGCAAAAATAGTGTGTTTGGTCTTTGTGGCAAAGTATTACTCAAACTTTACTATAAAGAGGAGTAGCTGTAAACACTTAATTTTTGTCTCCTTTATTTGTTTTTTATTTATTTCATTATTTTTCTTTCTTTTCTCAATAGGCCTTAAATTAAAAAAAATAAGGAATCAAAGAAAACCCAAAAAAAAAAAAATTATTAAATTAAGAAATTCAGAAAAAATACAAAAATTTTAAAAAATAATAAAAAACACAAAAAATAAGAAATTTCAAATAGAAACCTTAAAAAGATAAAAAATTAGAAAATGAAGTTTAAAAATTTAGAAATTTGAAAAAATTACAAAAAAAGTAGGAAAATTAAATTCAAATAAAAGATTTTAGAAAATAACATGTTATTATGACAGATTTTAATTTTGGTTTAGAAGTTGGGCTGTTGAACTTAGGCTTTGACTTAAATTTAGTTCAGATTGATTAAGTCCATATGTGCAAGATTATACATATGGATAAGGCACATGCCAGTAACTTGATGGTTAAGCATATGAATATAACATTAGCATTAAGCATGAGGTCTTCGGTTCGAAACTTAGCAAAGGTAGGGAATCCTTTTTCTTATTTTCAATCACATTAGGGATTGCCATATGTTAGGAGCTAATTGCGCTACATGGTGTACCATGTCAGCTGCCACGTGTCATGAATGACACGTGGCACGTTGAGGTTAGCTCACACGGCTGACGTGGCGCTACGTTAATCCACTTTTTCCCTCCTATTCTTTCCTTTTCCCTTTGTTTTCTTCTCTTTCCCTCTCTTTCCCTTCTCTTTCCCCCTCCTTCCTTTATTTTCACCAGATTTCTAGCGCTTTCCTCTTCAAACTGCCCATTTCAGTACGATTTTTAGACCTTTTCTTGTTGCAATTTCACTAAAATTAATGGCAAAATTGTAGAATAGACATAACCTATTGTGAATTGATACAAAAAACATGTCTAAATACAGTCAAATGAGTATTCAATTTGAGCTCCAAAAATCGGAAAAAGCTGTTTTTCTAAGCATTCTCCATTAATTTGATCTGAGCTTTCCATGTTTTCTAGGAATAATTTAAGTATTAAAGGAGCTTCAAGGAGTATATACGAACACACACAACCTAGGACAATTGCTGGAAACACCATCTCTCTTTTTCCTGCAAACTTTCTCTCTCTAATTCGCCCTCTCTCTCTTCGAAACCCTCTCTCTAGCCACTCTCGAGCTAAGCCATCATCGAGGTCGAGCTCTGCATAGCTTAGGCTCTCCAACCCGACCACTCTTGCCCTCAGTCATGGCTTCTATTGCCTCGTTGAAGCACTACCCACCAAAACCTTAGCCATTGTGAAACCCACTTTTGAAACCACCACATCCAATTCCCTTTGATCCCAATTGACCCTAAGGCCACTCTCCTCGCGTCCTTAAACCCTATACCACACTTCCATTTCAACTCCAGCAAACCCCAACAGCACCACCACTCGAGCACCATCGCTGACCGCTACTCACCAACGCTACCCAAACCGCCCCCAAACGCCAAGGCAACCTCTCTACCTTGCCCCCTCCCCCCACCCCAATCCCTATCGAAAATACACAAAACCCCCCTTTTCCCCTTTGATTCAATAGCTAGATCAAGTCGAATTGAGCCTTGCTACTGTTGCTATTGACAACCCGACGAATTGACCCAGATCCATGCAACTCGACTCGACAACCCTCAATCTGACCCGGAGTTTGACCTGCACCCCTTAACCCGTGTCTTATCTAGCATCCGGTCCAACCTCACCCATACCCCCTTTTTTCATTTTTATTTTATTTTCCTTAATTTTGTTAGTTTAATTTTGCTTTTTTTTATTATTTATTTAATTTTTTATATGCTTGTAATGTGTAATCAAATGTAATATAAAATAAAAAAGAAAAAAGAATGAAAGAAAAAAGAAAGAGAAGAAAAAAAAAAAGGAAGTAGTCTATTTATTTATTTATTTTTATTTTAATAAAATAGATAGAATATGTAAAATAAAAAAATTAAAAATAAAATAAATAAGTGAATAGAAAGAATAAAGATTAATATTTCTTTTTGCCACTTAGAAAATTGATTTTTCAAAAATAAAATAAAAATAAATTAGCCATTTTTCAAATTAGGATGATTTAGAATTTTCAAAAAAACTAATTTAGGGCCCTTTATGATATTTTCTTAAATAAATTTAAATGGATAAAAACATAAATCGGACTATTTTAAAAAACTATAATCAACTCAACCTACTTAAATTTTTCAGAAAAAGAACTACGTACGTCTAATCTTGAATATTGGATACGTAGGTACTTACGGGGCGACAATAAAAATAAAAAAAACCTAATTTACTTTTTTCATTAGTTTAGATTATTTCATTTGTCGTATTAGAATAGTTAAATTGAGTTACATCTTATAAAATAAAAAAAGGTGATTTTTAAAGATTAAAGTTAATTTTGGAAAGTCGATGGTACTGGTATGGGTTTAAAAGTTTTGACCCCCCAGTCTAGATTCTCTGGTTTTCAAAAGTCGTTTTATAACTTAACCCTTTTTCTCAACTCCGGTCGGGTGGCGACTTCGATATATTTCAAATTGAAAAAAGTGGTTTTCTTCAAACCCTAATCGATGATTAGTATTAAACGGGTAGGGTTTAATACTGATTGGTTTAAAGAAAACCTAATTTTATAAAAAGAATTGGGAGGGTGAAAAACCAAGCTCGACAATTGGCACATCACGGTGGTGTTTAGTTCAATGGAAAGGCTTTTGGTACTCGTTCATTCATTTGCCTTCTTAGCTTATCTCTCATCTCTTGGCCTTGTTAGGCAACTCTTTTATGTGGTCTGGTTTTTAAGACTTCTTTTACTGATACAGTTAAGTTGGCTACAATAGTAGTAAGATCTTATATCTGCTCATCAGTAGTACGTGGTGTTTGTTGGGTAACTTGATTAAGACCATGAGCATCACTTTCGGCATTGTTAATCTCTCTCTGAACACTAGGATTCGATATTCTCAAAACAAAGCTTCAGAAAATACTCTTCACACATGAAACCCTTGCTCACATATACATAAGTACCACTTGAACTTGAATTGTGACTTACTTTATTCTTCCAAACGAAAATATAGTATCTCAACTAGCATAGAAGTAGGGACTATCGTCACACAGCTTTGGGTTACAACCTCAACTTTTGATACCTGGATTATATAATGTGTTTAGAAACTCAGTTATTACTAGGGCTTATGGTAGCGAATGTAAACTAATGATTCCTTCAAAATATCAAAGAAAGATAGGGTGAATTGGTCTAAGGATTGCCTAAAATTTTTATATCACATGTATATCCATGATACGAAAATCGTATTCCAAGTTAAAGATTACAAAACTCTAATTAATTAATTATTAAGGTTTCTAATTTATAATTTTTTAACTTAACGTAAAATATAAATAAGTATGGATATTTAATATTCCACAATTCATCAGAATTGAAAAGAATCGATATACCTTATGAAATAATAAGATAAGGTAAGTCAACTTTATAAATTATAAGAAATACTAAATTATATAGAACCCTAACATACCAATACTTTGTACATAAGATGTTTCTACACCAACTATATACTTCTCAATTAACCCTATCATTATCTTACATATCTTTGATTTGCACTTTGCACTTTGTACTTGAAATTTATCTTAATCCCAACTAAAATGAATTTGCAAAAGAAGCACTAGGGGAATAAGCAAAGCATAACTTAGTGAGTTTATTCTTTAGAACTATCATTTAAGCAAGTTATCAAACATTATTAGTACATATGCAAGTTTAAATTATAACTTAAAAATGGTGATAATAGTAGAAGCCCTCCATATATAAGTGTTGTAGGTGTTATCAAATGAGTGTTAATTTCAAGAATTAAAAATTAAAAAGGTGAAACAATAAAGCCTTCCTTATATTTAAGATGGTGTGAGTGTAACAAAATGACTTTTTCATTGAGGAGTCAAACGTTTATATGGTAGAATAATAAAATCCCTCTACTTGGTAAAAATGGTGATAATATAGTAAAATAAGACTTACTTCGAGAAGATAAGCCTTCAAACAATGACTTTAGCACAGTCAAATGAGCTATGGTTTAAGGACATGAGCTTTCAAATTGTAAAAATGTGGTTAAAATGGTAAAATGAGTTTTTTTTTTTTTTTTGATGAATGACATTATAAGTGTGGTGAAATAATTTTTATATGGAGGAATTGTGCTCTAAAAACTCATTTCCCCCCATGATAAGGCTTTTTTCACCATACTAATGTCCTATTCGCAATTTAAAGGCTTATTTTTGAAAAGTAAGACTTATCACACTTTTCTATCACCCCCTTCAACATAGGTGCTATTTTTATTGTTTCACTACGATTAATTCCTAAAAGTAAAACTCATTGCACTACACTAATATTGTTTTCAACATCTTGTAAAATGAATCATGTTTCTAGGAAACATTCATTTATATGGTGAATATGATATTTCCATGGTGAAATGAGCAATCCATTAGGGAAATGACTCTTAAAATGGTAAAAATTATATCACTATGGTGAACTAAGCCTCTAAATGGTGAAAACACGTCGAGTATGGTTAAATGAACCATGTTTTGAGGAAACAAACAGTAAAACGACGAAATTGATGTTACCATGGTGAAATGAGCAATTCATTGGGAAAAAGAACCTTAAATGGTGAAAAATCATGTTATTGTGGTGAAATAAGCTTCTAAATGATAAAAATATGTCTCATATGGTGAAACGAACAACGTTTTGAGGAAACAAGGATTAACATGATGAAATCAATATTTCTATGGTGAAATGAGCCATCAATTAGAGAAATGACCCTTAAAATGTCGAAATTCCTATTTTCATAGTGAAATAAACCTCTAAATGGTCAAAAAATATATAGTATGGTTAAATGAACAATGTTCTAAGGAAACCAGCATTGAAATGGTCAAATCAATGCCATTGTAGTGAAATGAGCTATCCATTAGCGAAAAAATCCTTAAAATGGTGAAAACTATATTATTATGATGAAATAAGCCTTTGAATCATGAAAATGCATCCAATATAGTTAAAATGGTGAAAACCGTATTACTGTGTTGAAATATGTCTCTAAATGATGAAAATGAGTCTAATATGGTGAAATGCCCCATCCATTAAGGAAAAGACCCTTGAAATTTGAAAATTGTGTTATTATGATGAAATAAGCCTTTGAATGGTGAAAATATGTCTAGTATGGTTAAATGAATTATGTTTTGAGAAAATGAGCATTGAAATGGTCAAATTGTAAGCTTGTTTCACCATACTAATGTTGTTTTCACTATTTAAAGGCTTATTTTCTCAAAATAAGGCTAAAATCACTACACTATCACCTACTTCACTATAGGGAAGAATTTTACCATTTATCCATATGAACGCTAGTTTTTCAAAGTAAAACTCATTTGACCATACTAATATTATTGTTATCATTTATAAACTCATTTCCTTAAAGCAAAGTTTATTTCACAATAGAAACATGTTTTGTCACCATATTAGCATCTGTTGAGCCTTTTTTTTAGTTTTATCTTCCTTAACCTGATCAATTTTAAACCCTGCTCATTTAATATCAACTTTGACTAGGGATTGAGGAAATTTGGTTTTCTTTTAAATGTTATAAAATATTTGGAGTTACTACCGACTGGAGTGGGGAAAAAGGTTAAGTAGAATAAATTTAGCAGATTAATCTTAACCTAACCACTAGTTTACGGAAAAAACTGGTTTTGAAAATTAGAGATGTTGAGTTTGGGAGCTAACTTATTAAACTTTACACATATACTATTTTAATCTTCTAAATTTAGATTAAGAAAATAATCTATTTTATATTAAATATTAATTAATTAATTATTATTTTTTAAGTAAAGATGAAAATATTTTTTATTTATGATAGAGGAAAATTTTCACAAAATAATCTATTTATTTATAAAAAAGAGGAAAAATAAAAACTTTTCATATTTTAATTTTTCTTTTAGGTTCTTACAAGTACCTATGCATCTATAGTTGATATTAGACTTTTGTAGTTTATTTTTGAAAATTTTAGTGCATTGATTTATTTCAATTGAGAGAATGGTCAAATTTACATTTTATTTAAGAAAAATTCTGAAAATGGTCCCTATTTTTTGAATGTTTACCTTTGGGAAATTTTAAAGATTTTAATTTTGAAAAAGGTTAGTTTTTTCTTTGTATATTTTGAAAAATTTTCTAGGTGTCAAAAATTTTTTTTTTTTCTATGTGTTGTGTTTTTTTCTTTAAAAGAAAGGAAAAGTAAAAAAAATTTAAAGGAAATGGTATGAAAATGTTTAAAAGAAAGGAAACCCTTTTTTTTTTTTTTCCTTTTTCCATATTTTTCTTTTTTTTTTATAAGAAAAAAAAGAGAAATAAATAATAAAATATAAAAGAAAAGGGATGGACCTAGTTTGAGCTTAAGGGGGTTATAGGTTGAACTTTTGGGTCAGTTTCGGAGGCAAAATCGGGTCATAGATCTCTAATGGTGCAACAGCTAAATTAACTTCTTACGATTATCTTCGATTGATATTTTGAGTGAGAAAGGGCACCATGATGAGGTTTTCTTTGATGAAAACTCATTTGGTGCTAGTGCCTTTTGCTATAGTGGTGGAATTAATGGTTTGCAAAGTTGAGGGTGGTGGTTGCGCTCAAGTAGCGGTGGCTGGGTTGTTTCAAGATGAGTGAAGGTGATGGCTATAGGTTTTGATGTGTGGTGAGTACCTTAGTGTGGTTGTTTTTGAGTGGGGATAGGGGAGGTTAGGTTTTGAATGGGGGCCACCACTAGTTTGAACTCTAAGTTAGAAATAGCTTGAAAGCAAGCTGTGTAGTGAGTGTGTGCATAGGAAAATAAAGGAGATAGATGACACGTGTCTAATCTACCCAATTAAAAAAGTAGAAGGCACAAAGCACCTAGTATAAGGATCAAACCTTAGACCTACCATATGTGCATCATTCATTTGTGCAAGCAAATTAAATATAAGGATTATAAATAGCTTAGTCTACATTAAAATTCGCCCTAAGCCCAACTAACTCCTAAATGGCTAGGGCTATTGATCGAATTGAATTGCAAAATACGGTTCTTTTATATTTCGGCTTGATTCATGGTTCGGTTGGAGAGAAATATAAACAATTTAGAATTTAGTTGAAGGAGTCGAGATGAGCCGAAACGAGCCATTTGAACATGAACTAAACGTTTTCTTTTATAAAAAAGAAAAACAAAAGCTGTACACTTTTATTGTTATTTTAAAACCCTACTCGATATTCGATTTATCTACTAACCCTAATACGGTATTGCCTTTTTGGTTTTTTATTTTTTGGATTTCTTTTCTCATAGCAGCCTCAAATTTCAAAGTGCATTCTGTATTGCCTGTCGGCGTTTCCTTTGCTTTCATCATTGATCTCTAGCTCTCAACTCTCGAGCATAATTTCACTCTCTTTCATCGTTAGTTAACCTCCTTTACTTTATCATTTCCTTTTCTTTTCTTGTTACTTTTTCCATTATTTTCTTTCATGTTGGTCTTTATTTTAATCACTAGTATTTACATCTCAAAGAGAATAAGACATGTAATTCATCAGATTCTAATGATTCCATTATTTTCTTTCACGTTGGTTTATATTTTAAACAATATTATTTACATAGAAAAGAAGCTTAAAGAGACGACACGTAATTCATCATATTTCAGTACAAAATAGAAACAAAAAATTCTTTACTGTGTGATTAGCATGTTGTAATAAATAAACAAATCAAATAACCTATTGTATGCATGGGCACAAGAAGGACAAACATATAATAATATATTATGTTAAAAAAATGGATAGAAAAGGACAAACAAAAGTCGTGCCTACTCATTTAGAATGATAGCTTCAAACATATGATAATATGTTCACATAACACTATGCTTATATTAAAATTAATTAGAAACAGAAAACAAATATCTAAATATACTGTAACTTGAAGAATGATTTAGTTATTTGCAGAAATATGTCCTCTTTGTTATATATTCTTAATATGTTTTAACAATCATGATGGAGAGTTGAGATTTAGATTTGGTTCATTAATGATTTATTGGCCGCATTTTAATAGTTTTAATCATATAAGGATTGAGGAATTGCAATAGATAATGTTCACAAGTCTGTCAATTGTGTGAGTCTATAAACATACTTGGGGACTTGATAAGGTAATTTATGATTTCGTATATGGAAATAACATGTTTTAGTAATTTAGATCTGGCTCTTCAATAACTTATTGTTTGTATTGTAGTAGTTTTAATCATATGATCGCGAGTACTTGAAATAGATGTTAAGCTGCTATTTCTTATTTTTACAGATATCTTCAGCTAACGAAAAACAGCGACAGAGTCAAAGTATGGATGAAACTCATGAAGAAAAGTTTATTATACTTCAAGAAACTTCATCTTTGCGTATGCACTTAATGGGATGCTCAAATTTGGGTTCCAAACCAGAAAATAAGGAACGAAAGATACTTACCTCTATATTTGAGGGTAGTGGAGCAAGTGGAATTAAGAAAACACTATTGGTGAATTGCCCTTTAGATTTGTAGAGAATAGGCAATTGCATGTATTTTTTTTAAAGGGTTCAACCAAAGTTTGTACTTCCTTCACAAATTACAATGAGAAGAGATTGTTTACATAAATTTGAATAAGAGAAGGAGAAATTGAAGTAATATTTATCATCATTGGCTTCTAGAGTGTGATTAACTACATATACTTAGACATTACGTTAGAATATGAGTTACGTGTGTTTGACATATCATCTGATTGATAAGAATTGGAACTCATAGAAAAAAGATCATTAATTTTTGTCAAATTACTAGTCACTGTGGTGATGCCATTGGTAGGACCATCGAAAAATGTATTCTTAGTTGGGGCATCACTAAGGTTCTCACCATAACTATTGATAATGCTAGTTCCAATGATCTTACCATCAAATACTTGAAAAAAAGATTTCAATCTACTCTTCTTATGAAGAGAGAGTTCTTGCATATGAGATGTCGCACCTACATTTTGAGTTTGACCATTAACGATGGGTTAAAGGAGTTAAGATGACTCCAATGCAAGGATTTGTGTAATAGTTAAATTTGTAAGGTCATTACTAGCGAGGTTTGCCAAAGTGTAAGCATTGTATGGAATAAGAAAATATAGAAAGTAAGAGCTTATTATGTCTTGATGTTAAGACCAGATAGAACTTTGCCTATTTAATGTTGGAGTTGCTTAGAGTTCAAGAACCTAAGCCTTTTTGATGAACTTACAAAAGAAAAGGTAAAGGGAATTCCTATGGAGGAGGATTAGGCTTACTCACCTATCCAAATAACAAAAAAACCTGACTTAAATGATCCAGTATTAAGAGCTAAATTGGCAAAAGCGATGGGTCATAATTATTATAGAGAACTTGCATGGTCTAATGATCTTTTATATATTTTTCCAGTAGTAATTCTTTTCGAGAGATCTCCTCCAAATCACAATTCCATTTTTGTTTGAATTGCGAAGTAAATGAGCTTCTAGATGTGGTATTTCGTTAGTGATCCTTTCGGAGCCTTGACTTGTCACATGAGTCTTAATTTCATATTTTATGATGCAATAATGATAATTTCTGATCGTTCTTATCAAATTATTCATTTTCATTTAAGTCCATAGGACTACAATTAAATTATTCATTTTCATTTTTCTTTGAGTTACAAAATATTGATTCCATAATTTCATGTGACTCTCGTTTCATATATTCCATTAACTAATGTCCACTAATGAACTACCAAATAATCTTTCCAAAATCACAATAGTGAAAGAAATCCTTGATCCCAAGCTTATTTTAATTCATTGATTGATGCCAATCCAAATTAGTTAAGATATTAAAATTCTCACCGTGTCCGTAATCTTATATATTCGTAATAGGTGACTAAAATAAATACATACGTGCAGAAATAAATATAAATGTGTACTCTGAAGAAACAAAATAAGTAAATTTCCACATGTGTAAGGCTATTTCCCTATAATCCTTTACCTAACTGAAATATATGCATGCCTATAGCTCCTTCCCCATGATGACAACAAAACATTCCACAATACCACCTGCTTCATTGTCTAAGACCAAACTCTTAAGTCCCATAAATCCCTTCCCACTTCAACTTGAACTGTTATTTGTGTTGTTATTGGATATTAGCCTTGGAATCATGGAATTATTTTTTGTATTTATTACATTTAATTTAAAATATTTTATGGTAATTGTGATGTGAATTTCCTGTAGAGGAAATTCAATTTTTATATGCCTACTTCCATTACTATTTCTTCAATTTACATATGCCTTTCACTCTTTCGTGGTATTTATTAACTGTATATCCAATCAATCCTGTTATGAGAATTCTAGCAAAATTGTCACCCTTCTCTTTGCTTTTTAAATTTCCATCTTCATTTCATCCTTTCATGGTATTCATTAATAATATTAATTTTCATTTGCCTTTCAAGCAGTTTTTTTTTTTTTTTGGGTCATTAGATCGGATATATATTTTTGATAATATTATTTCCTCCAAACTATCTACTGTGGTAAATCTAAAATCCGATTTTATTATGAGTAATATATCACATTAATTCTCATTGGCATCTCAAGTAGTTTTCCCTTCGAAGACATTCAATTGAGTATTATATCTTCAATAGCTTCATTTCCTCTATTTGTCTCACTACCTCATTCTGGTTGCACATGCATGGTAAGTGCAACGTTGGCTAGCATTATTAAGGCCCCATCATCCAATTTGGTATAGACTATTTAATATTATTAAAATTTATAAAATATTATAAAGGTTTCAAAACCTGGAATGTTTCGTAACTCCTTCGAAACTTGCCTCAGTTTCCAATTGAGCTCTTTCAAATTTGTGGTTTTTCACTTTCCACAATTGTGCATATTTTTAACTGCAATCATAGTGACAAACAACTAATATGTGCTTCTTTTTATTCTTTAGCCATATTATAAAAAAAAAGAAAAAGAAACACAATTTCTATAATCATAATTTTCTTTCCGGTAGAATTACATGAGAGGAGATGAATGTTTGAGTTTCCAGATGAGTCCAAAAATAGGGGATTAGCATTAGAAGAACTTAAAATATGGAATTAACATTATTGTAGTTGTTCAAACATGGGTATTGCATCAAAGGGTTATTATAACAACATTAAATCTTGCTGAGGCTATTAAGTGCCATGTGATGTTTACATAGGGCTCACGTGGTGCTTGTATGACTTTACATATCAATTTTTTACAAATAAAAAGAAAAGAAATAAAGAAAATATAAGCCCCAAACTATTTTGGAGTAATATAAACTGTAGCGTTGATATAGAGAACGAGAATGTATTGTAGAAAAATTCGAATTTATGAGAGAAAATTTTGATACTTGGAATTCTTGTTATAATGATATAAATTGTACAAGATAGATTTAGGTGATAAGAAATAAAAAATATACAAATTATACGTTATATTCTGCTAAGATCAATACCGAATAAATTCATATGAAGAAATACAGATCTATTATTATCAAACTTTCAATATAGATGGATACAGAAAATAGTAATTTTAAAAAACTATGGGTAGCAATCAATTTTAGGTTTTGAGTTGACTAATATACTAAAATAAATAAAGTCAATAAGGATTTAGCACCACATAAAATCTATATATATATTTAATTTATAAATTGCATAGAGTATTATTTTTCCTAAAATAAGTAATGCATTAGAATCTAGTAGTATGCTATAACTCTTTATAACCACCTATTTGACAAGGAAATAAAGAACAAACGGTAAATTTACGACATAGAACTGAGAATTTTTGAAAACCCCAATGACATAAGGATGCCAACTATTAGCATCTCAACAATATAGGATTGCAACATATTGGCCTAGGCACAATACCCATAAACTTAATTTCATTCTATAACTATACATGTAAAATATATATAGGATCGATTCCACCATAAAATAGGACTTAAAAAGGATTAGAAAACTCAGTCAGAAAAATTGAAATTTCATGTTAGTGATATTGTACATTTAGTAGCACTACCCTAATAAGATGGGCAGTATTAATCGAACCTATTTACCAAATTTTATCAAGGGATCAGAATGAATGATTAAAAAATAAAATTTTAAGTTCATAGAACTTTTATTAAATTATTCATTTTGGTACTTCTTCGAATTACAAAATAGTTATTTCATAATTTCAAATCACTCTTGTTTCGTATATATATTCCATTAACCAATATCTATTCATGAACTATTAGAGATGTGCAAATAGGCTTTAACTTATGAATTGATTTATTTAACCTGTGGGCCAAAATGAGTTGGGTCAAACTGGATTGGTTCGTTAAATTTGTTTGCACACCTCCATGAACTACCAAATAATCTTTCCAAAATTTCAATAGTGAAAGAAATCGTTGAGTTTACTCTAAACCCTTTCATTGATGGATTCTAGTCCAAATCAATTAGGATTTTCAAGTTCTCACCCATCCTTAATTTTATGTATTCGTAACCAATGACTGCAGTAAATTAATGAATGGATAAAGAAATATAAATGTGTACCTGAAGAAACAAAATAAATGAAGTTCCAAACGTGTAAGGATCTTATTATAGTGTTTTGTTTTTGAATTATTAATTATTAGGCAGTAATTCCATGTTCCCTTATATCATTCATTTCAATAACCCATTCTTCTTAGTTAAAATTTCAAATAAGTTCAAAATACCAAAGAAATGATTGTTATGGTTGATTGTGCCCTTGTCGTGAGAAAATGGGTATGATAAGAGATATTGGATACGAAGGAATGAAGCTATAAAATAGGAATAGCGATACAGTAGGACGGCGTGAATAGATTGGAATTAAGAGATAGCATTTGTTCGTATACCAACTCCCTGATGTTGGTAATGTGATGGGGAATTAAAATTATGCAGCGAAAGAGCAGTGATTTCAAAATCAATGACCCTTGGAGGATGATAGTTTCTATATATTATTGTGTGATTAGGATGCTTCTTTGATGTGACGTGTGTTATGTGTTATCCTGATAATATACTCAGGCCTCATAGTTGCATTACTAAGCCTGTCAAGGTATTATAGTTTCGAGGAAGGGGGAACGTGTGATACCCCTGAACTCTAAGCTACCAAACTAAGGCTGATGTCGATGTTCCCAAAATTAGGAATGGTCTCGAGCCACCAATTTAAGGCTTAGGTTAATGCCAGTTGAGTTAGACTAAACCTTACTACAAGGCCATAAAGATTAACCGAATTCATATTGTGAGATTTGTTTCTCGTAATAAATTTATAGTAGCCTTATCCTAATAAACCTTTTAATATAGCTCGTTACTCGAGCTTTTGAAATGTAACATGATTATAGAGATGGATTATTTGGCTTATAAATGTGGTGTATAAATAAACTTATAAGTGGTATGAGATTCTTGATATTTGATGCTTATATATATATGTATATATATACAAATAAATATATTATTATCTAGAGGTAAAATGTAACTTTCAGTTCATTATATCTATTAACTAGCAAGGCACTCACAATAAACTATCTTATTTGTAAAGTAAATAATAAGGCATGAAATTGGTGTATAAAAGCTATACGAATTCGCTAAATACAAAAAAGTATATATAAGCGGGCATACGTTTATTGATATAGGTAAATTGCTACCTAAATTATTGATGATATAAACAATTGATGAATGGAAGTGACAAATTTCCCTGTTTGAGTCTTGGAAGTAGGGGGAAATGTTAATCAAAGCATGAGATGAACTTAAAATAATTACTACAGACACCTAAGCTTAGTCACGAGGGACAAACGTACTAGCATATTTTCCAAATCGCGACTTTGTTTATTAATTTATCAGGGATATGTGGAAATTCCTTTAGGGAATGCTCAAAGGCGATACAAACGAGGAAGTGAAATAGGGAAGAATTTCCTCAAAAGCTTCGAAAATTAGTGTTGAAGATCAAGAGGAAACCAAATAGTCGAAAAATCCCAAATTGAAGGAGTATGTCTTCGACGTTTTAAGCATAACCCTTCCATGCTGGAGAACCAGCGGAAGTTGACCGGAAGAGATCCAAAATGCGCTTGCGGAGAGAAACTAAATCAAGCTATTCTCATAAAATATAGGCAAATCTGGTTTTGCTCCCACTTTAATGTAGTAATTCCCTTGCAATCACTTGATGTTGCATACTATTTATTATTGGAATAGCACAAAAAAAAAAAGAAAAATGGCTTAGTTTATTTATTGATGTTTGAATCATTTTCCAGGAATTTCAGGTGATATGTTAGTAACATAACATGCTGGTCGGATTTAAACCGTAAGGAAAAGGTAGTAATATATAAGAGTTCTTGGGCTAAAAAGGACAATCTTTACTAGAAATGCTAAATCCCATTGAACTAAAAACCATGTTGTTATGTTGTCTGAGATCCTAAGCCTTCACCAATCAACCTTTGGTTAGATTGAATGGTACTTTTCAATGGAAAAAGTAGGCACGAATCTATTCATAACTACACAACGACGGATGTGGAAATCAATTAGGGACATAGTCGACATAATCTAAGATTGGAAGAAAAGGAAAATGGCACTTAACAAAGTAATTTCAGAAAAAATCCACCATTTAATATTTGCTATAAATTACTTGAGTAAATCGCCAAGTTCAGAAGTATCAGTAAACTAATGGCTTTTTATAGAAACTTCTCAGCAAGTGTGGAAGTTTACTATTTACAAAGATTATATGTAGCATAAGGAATATGTAAATGTGACCTTTTACACATATGATTGAATACCATGTAATTGATCATGATTTCAACGCACGAAATGTAACTAGGAATTAGTTTTATGGTATTCACCATGTTCTAGTGAATATGAATTGGTAATCTTGTATATTAGTGATCCGACTAAATATAGAATACGAGGATTTATTATAAGTGGTCAATTATTTCAGTGTGCTTCGTTTCGGTCAAGTTTGGTTTCCTGACAAACTTGAATAATACTGAGTGATGGTCACAACGAGATATGGAACGTCAAAAACATAGGAAGCAAGAAAGTTAATACTAAAAAAGCAGAAATATGAAATATTGAGCTATACATTTTATGCTTTAGCCATTGTGTATTGACTTTGAAATTTTTATATGTATGCTATAGGATTGTTGGAGCACATGGAATAGAAAGGATTGCCTAAGCTAAGTGAGTACGCTTTTCTAATTTGTTTGTTATGTTGCATTGTCGCTAATATCATAGACCACATGCTGGCTTAAGAGGATTTTGATTAGTACTTGAGATATATTACTGAGTTTAAGTGTTGTGTTATTGAGATTGTAATGCCTAGTTGATGGTTTATGTCATCTTGATGATGGAAATTGGAATATATGATCTCTTTGTTAATATTGAATTAGTTGATTGATTGGGTTTTATACTCACTCACTTATGTAATTGATAGGTGAGTTGATGTTAAAGAAATGTTCATTATGAAAAATTGATGTTAGCATGTTAAGTATTTGCAATTGAACTATGCATCTTGCATCAAATATAAGTTTTAGTCTACTAATGCCAACTACAATGCTAGGTGCTAAATGTTATCTAAAAGTTAAAAGAACTAAGTTTGTCTACTGCTCGGTTAGTTTGTGATACGATCCTTGTATCGACCTAGTAAGTTTCTAGTTTTGTTGACGTAGATATGATCCATGTATTGGCCTAATAACTTTCTGGTTTTGTTGACCTAGATACAATCCATGTATTGGCCTAATAAGTTTGTGATTTTGTTAACCTAGTAAGTCTGTAGTATGATTTTTGACTATGCTCGAATTGATGACCTATTGGGATTTGTCCTCTAGAATTGTTTGTGGTGGTAAAAAGCCCAAAGAAGGGAATAAGCTTGAGAAGTTGGCGGTATAATCTTTGTATTGTCCTGGTAAGTTTGTGACACAATCTTTGAGTCGGCCTGGATTGGTGACTTATTGGGTTTGGTCCCCTAAAGCTACTTGTGGCTTATGAAAGGCAAGGACTAGAATGAGTAGTGACTCTTGACTCATAAAGCTTAAGTATCAAGGAAAGAAAGCAAGTGTTGAGGGTAAATGTTAGCTTAGTGGTCTAAGCTAAAGTTACAGTAAAATGATCTTAGCACATTCAAAATTATATAGGGAAGTTTATATGAGATTTCTCCAACTAAGTGGCTAGATGAGTGATAGTGTTGCATAAGTTGTAGTTGCATTCCATTTTCATTGCACCACTTGTTGTGTAGACTTATTCTTTGTAAATATATTCTATTTAGATTTGTAATAACTCAAGTTAAAAGTAGTGAATAGTTAAGTTAACAAATATTAATGGGTTTATTTCAATCACTTAACCTAACAGTTTCAGGCTTGCGTTGATAACATGTTGACAATCATAGCTTTATAAATTAGTCCAATAACCTTCCATAATCCATGTGGAACACTTGATCGTAGAATCTTATAATCTCCTCTCCTTAAACATGTGATGTGGGGAGGTTGCCGGCCCTAAGTTTTATTAATAAAGAAAAAGTACACAGGAAAGGGGAGCATAGACTTAATCTCTCAAATTACTAAACCTATCACCTATTGAGAAAAGTAAACAAGGAAGTACAACTTCCCTTACAATAAAATACTAACAGGAAATAAACAAGGAAGTACTACTCTCCTTACAAAAGGATATATAAAAGAAACATAAAAAAGAGAGAAACTCCCCAAATTTTTGACATGAAGCAATTGAACTAACCATCCCTTAAATGTGCCATACCATTAAGATTTTGCTGCAATATCCATTTCATCTTAAGAGGCAAAAGAGACTAATTTAATAAAGTAAAATCAACTTAAGTCTCCCTAGCTTTCTTAGCTAACCAATCAGCTACATAATGCTTTTCTCTCATAATATGATGAACCTATGCCTTTGTTTCTTTAATCAACCTTCATGCCTGTGAAATTTCATTCCATACATCCCACCTTGTCACCTCTGTAGATAGCCATTTGGAAATAACTAAAGAGTTTGTCTCAATACAAACATTAGAAACATTGAATTTCCTGCAAAGCTCAAGACCTTTCACTAAAGCTTTTAATTCAATAATTTCAATAAATTTATTGTTCATTTTGAAACCATAACCCTATATAAATTTGTCATTAGAATCCCTCAAAATACCACCACCTCCCCCTTTAGCATTTGAAAAACTCCCATCAACATTCAATTTAACAACATTTATAGGAGGGGGAACCTAAGAAACAGGATTTAATCTAGCCTTTTTTCGAGGAATAGCAATACCTTTATAAAGATTTTCATCATCCTTGATTTGACACAAAGTAAGGGGGTTAGCTTTACCAAACATGTAAAGATCATTAATAATATGATTGACAAGCACATGAGAAGGTTTACTTTGATTTCTATACTTACGATTATTCCTTTCACCCTAGATATGCCACAACGTAATAGTAGGAACAAAAGTTCTGATATGATTAGAAATATTACCACTCCTGCTCTTCTAAAATTTAAGCATGACATTAATTTCTAGTATCTTAAGAATAGGGAAAATGCCAAAATATCTACTAATACAATTCCAAACATCCCTTGCATAACTACAAGATAATAGAACATGAATGGTGGAATCACACTCTTTATAACAATTAACACATTAGGAAGCAAGAGACCTCCCCCTAAGCACATTGTTTATCGTTTGAGGGAACAAATAATCTAATTGCCCTCCACATAAAGGAAGATATTTTGATAGGAAGAAATTTGTTCTAGAAAAGAGAGAAAGAATTGAATTGTTTAGATTTCTTTCTAACAAGATTTCAAGCATTAGACATAGAAAACATACCATTAGAAGATCCTTTCCAATAATAGTATCCATAACATCTTGGTTTAAGTTTAAAGTTAAAATCTCTTCCACATACTCAGCAGTGAGAATCTTACAAAGTTGATCCAAATCCTACTATTATTGTTCCAAAGATTCTTCACTAAAATACGAGGAAAGGTGAGAGGAACCAGGGGAAAAAGGTGACCGTGAGGGTGCCATTGGTCAAACTAGAAATTCACATCACCTTGCCTTAACCTAAAGTGAATGTACTTTTCAGCCATGTCTTGAGATTTGATAATTCTTTTCCATAAAGGAGAGGAATCCCTAGGAGCATAAACCTTAATAGGGTGCTTACCTTTTAAGTGCTTAGAGCTCATAAATTCAAAAAATATGGTCTTTTCATTTCTAAATTTTCATTAGATTTTAAATTCAAGAGCTTTTGAGAAATCATCCATAGATTTGATCCCAATCTTACCTTTATCCATAGGATATCATAATTTCCCCCAAGAGGCCCAATGAGTAGCTTTAGACTTTGAAGAATCCCCCTAAAGGAATTTAGCAAACATACTTTCTAGTTTTTTGATGGCCCATTTAGGGGGTTGAATAGCTTAGAATAGGTATAAGGGTAAGGATGTTAACACACTTTTAATAAGATAAATCCTTCCTCCAACAGAAAGCTAAAGAGAGGACCAATGATTAATCTTTTAGGAAACTTTTTCATAAATATCATTAAAAGCTTGATGTTCCCTTTGATCAATCATAAGAGGACAACCAAGATAAATAAGAGGAGGAGAATGAAGATTCATCCCAGTAGTAGTTTTAAGCCTTCTTTTTTTAGTTGATTTTATTTTGTTAGGTATAAGAATGGAGCTCTTATGGTTATTGATCTTTTATCTCGAGATCTTTTCATAATGATTAAGAAAACCTAACATCGTAGAGATAGAAGAAGATGCACTATTAAGGAAAAGAATGCAGTCATAAGCAAAACTGAGATGAGAAATCTAAATAGGAGAAGAAGTTCTATACCTAATAGAAGCATATCTATTAAATAAGAAATTCAAACCCTTGGATAAATATTTAGCTGCAATGACAAAAAGGGAGGGGCAAAGGGGATCCCCTTGCCGTAGACCCCTAGACGAAGAAAAGAAACTAGAGTTTTGACCATTAACAAGAATAATGAACCTGCTATTACACATAATCCTTTTAACCATATATGTAAATTTCCAATGAAAACCAAAAACTCTCAAGCATAGAAAAAAGAAAATCCCAATCAAGTCTATCATATGCTTTTTCCATATCAAGCTTCATGATAATATTACCAACCCTAACTTTGCGATTCAAATGATATTAAAGATCTTAGGTAAGAAAAACGTTGTCAAGAATGTTCTTACCCTTAACAAAACTCGACTAATTAGGGGAGATGATTTTAGGAAGGATTTCACTAAGCCTATAATAGAGAAGTTTTGAAAATTTTTTTGAAGATGTGTTACATAAACTAATAAGCTTGAAATCCTTCCAAAATTGAGGATTGGAAATCTTAGGGATTAACACAATGGTAGCAACAGTATAAATTGTTGGAAGAGGAAAACCCTTAAAAAATTCTAGAATAGCCTCATAAAAGTCCTTACCAATAATCTTCCAACAAAATTTATAAAACATCCTATCGAACCCATCCGGCCTTGGTTTAAAATCGGTTTCAAGGTCATTGATTACTTGAGAAACTTCCTCAAAAGATGGAACAGCAATCAACATGAAAATACTTAGTATTTCTATCACTATCATTTAGCCATCTCACCTTAGATCTTTATTTCCGATAAATATCCTCCTGTTCAATCAATTCCATTAAATCTTTTTTAGCTTTCTAAAGATCCAGATAAGAGTCTTCCTTTCCATTTAACATGTAAGTCTTTTCAAAATCGCTTACTTTATCTTCTTCTTCTTTTACTTTTTTATGAATGTTCCCATAGACCTTTTTATTCCAATTTATAAGACTGTTTTTGAGTCTTTAAAGCTTTAATTGAAAGTTAATAGGACCCTTTGAATTACTTTCAGCTTTCCATGAAGATTTAGTGATATCTATTAAAGAATGATGTTTAGTCTACATATTTTGAAATATGAATTTAGAGCCCTTTTTATTGTCTTTTCCTGAAAAATGAACTAATAATGGAGCATGATCAGAGTAGGTTATGTTAAGATGAGTGATATTTAAGAAATCAAATTTAGAAGTCTAGTCAGCATTAATCTAAGCCCTATCCAACCTAACATGAGTTTTATTCTTAGACCAAGTGAAAGGATTACCAGAAAAACCAGCACTAGATAACTAATAGGAAACAAGCATATCTTGAAAATCTTACATGGAACCTAAATAATTTTTTGTGCCCCCATGCCTTTTGTGAGGAGAAAGCATAGTATTAAAATCACCTATAACCATCCAAGGACCATTAAGGTGATCAGAAATGGAATCTAATTCCCCCCATAACACCTTCCGCAACAATCTAGAGCATTTAGCATACACAACAGTGATATAAAAAGGGAAAGGGAAGGAATTAGAAGAACAAGCCATATGTATGAGTTGATCAGATTCTTTCACAATGTTATAGTTAAGGTTGTCGTGCCAAAAAATCCAGATTTTAGAATTAGAATTAGTAGTGTAGTTTTTGAATTTCAGGGATCTTTCAATCTTTTCTAAATTACAACTCGAAGTCATAAGTTCATCAATCATGACCATTTGAAGTTTATGAATAATGGCAAGTTTATGAAGACGTTTTAAAGATTGACCATTAGCTAAACCCCTAATGTTCTAGAATAAACATCTTATGGTGAAAGGGTTGAAGGGTCAAACAAAGATTCACCTACCCTATGGTGTTTAGGAGATGGAGGATGAGAATGTGTACCTTTTTCTTTAGCTAAAGGAAAATTTGAAGTGTTTATTAATAAATCATCCTTTGACTTTCCTTTCATAACTTTTGGAGTAGGATCATAATTAGAGTCACTTTCATCTTCTGATAGATCACTTGACCCACATCCCACATTAGACTCTAAAAGAATGTCCTTATTTTGTTCTTCAAATGAACCATTACTTAGAATATCATTTGAAACACTATTTGTATGACAAATAATATCATTAGAAGAAATTTCATTACCTTTTTGATGCAAATCCTTGGTAATAAATTTTGGTTTTGAAGGAACAT
>JAMXBB010000009.1:0-16554 GCA_024138015.1 Lumnitzera littorea | reverse complement strand
TGATATTTACAAATAAAAAGCATATATATTTTCATATTTGAGCAACACTAGAAAAGGCCGATTGACGATTTAATGAATTGGATGGTGAAAAAGATAGACTAAATTTCTTTTTCCAAATTATTCATGAACTTAATGATAATCATTTAATGAATTAAGTAGATTAATTACAACTTAATTATTAGTTTTTAGTAAAATTGATTTTTATAAAACTAAAAACTATTAAGTTCGAGACTACCGATTAAATTTTAATGGGTATCAAGATTAATCTTCCAAAATGAGGTTTAACTTTTAAAATTGACAACTTTTTCTTTTTTCAAAATTCATTCACAAATAAACGAGATTTTATTATTTTATAGAAAATATGGAAATAGATATATAATTTACAAAAATGGAAAAATAAAATTTTTAAAATTTTACAGCATTTTGAAGTTGTTTATATACCGTTTAGTTAGGACAAAATGTTCGTAATTAATTTTGAAGACATTAGTGGGTTGAATTGATCTATGTGACATTTTTTTTTTCAAAAATGAAAAATTATCCTAATTTTTAGAAAGTGTTGATTAATTTAATTTAATTTAATTTTTTTAAAAGAATCGGATCGGAGTCAGGAAAGGGATGCACGGGTTTTTTGCGTTGGAGCATAGTTTAGGCGGGACGGATCAGGTCATGGGTTGGTTTGAAGCCTTAGATTCGGGTCGCACCTGGTGAAGTCTTGCAGCAGCTACTCTAACGTGAGTTAGACGGTTTTGAGCGACGAAATACGCAGGGAATCACACTTTTATGTGATTTTTACCGATAAAAATAGGCTTGGCGATGGGTGTGTGGTGTTTGGTGGTTTTCGAAGATGAGTGGAGGCGATGGCACTTAGTTACGGCGGTTGTGGGTGGCTAAACATGAGGGAATGCACGGATAGTGTTGGGCAGTGAGGATGGTGGACGTTGGTGGTTACAGTGCTCAGTTCTGGGTTCGGTTGGTGACTTGCCATGGATGGGGAATCGATTGGGGTCAGGGGGTTCGGTAGTGGATGTGGCCTGGGTTGTCGTGTGTGGCAAGATAGAGGGTTTGGGTTCGCTGTTACTGTTGAAGATGGTGGCCGTGTACAGTGTACTGTGGTCAGAATTGGTTGTGTGGGTATTGGTCATCGATCGTGCTGTAGCATGTTGGTGCTGCTATTCGGGTGGTGCTTTGTGGAGTGGTGACTGGGTGTTTGGGTATGGTCGCAAGGGGTTTGGTTTGCTTGCAGCAGTCGCGCGCTGTTGTTGATTGCTAACGCGGATCGACAGTGGTTCTGTGAGTGTCTGTGAATGGGGGTGTTGTGTGCCGTGTACTGTGGTAGAGGGAGAGTCGCTACGGTGGAGTTGTGATAGCGGCGTGTTTGCGGTGGAGAAAGAAAATAATTGAAATCGTCCCCGCAGTGCGATTGTTATTTATGGCATTAGAAACTTGAATCTCTTAAACTGATTTTAGATTATCTAGAATCCCTTAACTAAAAGTTAATCTAGATTTGAATCTCTATAAATCTTCATTTTATTAGAGTTAACGTTATTTTTCTTAGATTCTTAATAATTATTTAGTCATGATTTTATTAAATTAATTTCAAAACAATAACAATTCAATCAAATTTGTTTTTTGTTGATAGAGTACTTTAAGCATGGACTTTTCAGGCTCGACTAGATTTGCCAAGCCTTACCTCTATAAATCTTGGGTCTGTCTTTAGTAGCCCAGGCCCATAAAGAACTGCTGCGGCCATCAACTATAAGATAAGGATAAAATAGTTACGTTCTAAATATTAAAAACACATCGGACATAATAACTCTACTCTCCTACACTTGCAATAGAAGATCTCTCTCGCCAATTGATCTCCTATGGTCCGCTCTAGTTTGCTATAAATACTAGATATCTACCCAACGGTAACCCTCTCTGAAAAACTCTATATTTTAAGTATGCGCACTAAGTATTATATCCCATCAAAAGCCTATTATTGACTTAAAAATTTGAGTGGCCACGTTAGACAATCCTTTGGCTATCGACCTTGATTGACTATCGACAAAAACTGAGAAACAAAATTTGGTGCCATTTGTGAGAAAGAAGAATTCCTACACCCGAAATCCTAAACACACCAAACACATAACTTACATCAAGCCTTTCTACATCATGTCTTAATGCGACAAATAAGGAAATCAACAGTTGGTGAACAATCAACTTAGGGGCAACCAACCTATCCTAAGAGTTGTGCTGAAAGAACACCTGGAGCACATGGAGTGCTTAGTTGAATAGTATGCAGAGTAGAACAGGGAGCTTCACGCTTGCCTAGATGAAGTGGAGTGTTACAGCGAACAAACTTACCACCTTAAAGCTTTAAATGCCTGCACCGGGCAGGACAACATCCTACAGCGGCAGTAGCAGAATGGAAGGAATCAGAAATTGAGTCGCCGCAACGCCAGTAGCTAACAAGGTCTGTAGCTACTTACGATCGAGCTTTAGTTAGCAATGAGCAAGAAGCAGACTCTTAGGGAGTTTAAGCTCATTCAGCCATCCGACGAGCTCACCCAACGGATAACGTTGACTTAGATGAGCTTTGTGCAATGGTTAAGTGGCTCTCTAAACAATAGGGGAGTAAGCCTATTGGTGACACTAGGTTAGTTGCTAGTAATAAAACCCCCTTCACCAGGGGTGTTCACGACGAGGTACTACCCCTTAACGGAAAACTTCCATCCTTGGACCAGTACGATGGCATGGGCGACTCCGATGACCATCTCCTTCACTTCTGTATCCTCATGAACCTTTATGGTCATGGGGATGTTATACTGTGCAAAGTCTTCTCAAGTACACTAAGGAAGGCAGCACAAACGTAGTTTAACCACTTCCTTAACAATTTGATTAGCTCCTTCAATGAGCTAGCCAGAAAGTTCAACCTCTATTTCAGGGCTAGTAAGCCTCTGTCCAAGGAGACATTATCCTTGTACCTAGTATGGTAGGGTAAAGATTATTCCATGTGTGACTACGTAGTCTAATTCAATAATGTCGTGGTCGAGATCCCTCAGTTAAACAAGGGAGTCGCTATCTATGCCACATAGTTCGACATTAGACCCTCTAAAGATTTCTTTAGATTGCTTGTGAAGAGTAAGCCAAAGACCCTAGCCGACTTCTAGAATAAGGCCAAGAAGTAAATCGACTAGGGAGATAACATTTGCACCAAACAAAATGTTGACCGAGAAAAGACCGGTGGAAAGTAAGATAAGGAAAAATTAGGAAGAAGAAGCGCCGAGCAAAGTGCAACCTTCTCCCCTCTCTCATCTATAGCCAGCACACACTTTTGAATGGACCCATAGCTCAGGTCTATTCCAAAGTGAAGCACCGAAACTTACTGTAGAGGTTGCAGAAAATGCGAAGAAACCCTAATCATCGGAACTCTGACAAATATTGTCAATTCAACAATGATTATGCCCATAAAATTGAAGAGTGCTTCTAGTTAAATTACGCCATCAATTATGCCATTCAACACAACTTCTTTAATGAATATGTGGCACATTGAAGGAACAACGACCATTCCAACGATGACATTAATAAGGCACCTCGGAGGTGATAGACCAAGGATGCCTAAGCAGAATAGAATAATGATTGCCGCAATGATTATGCCCCCAATAGCGTTATAAATGTAATTATGGGGGGCTCGCACTCGGAGAGCCGGCCGAGCATTAGCAGCTCGGTTAACGCCCAATTAAAGGTGTTGGCAGTATAGGAGAAGAGACGGAAGTTAGACACTTCCATCTCCTTCTTTGACGGTGACCTAGAAGGAGTTGATACTCCTCACTAAGACGCCCTCGTGATTGGGGCAAAAACCTCAAAATTTGAGGTCCTGAAGATTCTGGTAGACATTGGTAGTTTCACTGATATACTCTTCTTCCATATATACGACAAGATGAGGAAGAAGTTGTCAGTAAAGATGTAGTCGTACCACCATAATCTCATCGGCTTCAATGACAGCACGGTCCAAGCTAAGGACATCATTACGCTATACATAGAGCTTGGCGATGACGATCACGTGGCATAACGACTCATAAAGTTTGTTGTGATTGATTGCCCTTCCCCTTATAATACGCTCTTGAGAAAACCAAGTCTAAATGCATTTGGGATGATCATATTCTCCCTGCATCTGAAGGTTAAATTGTTAACACTTGCAAGGGTGGGAGTATGTAAGTGTGATCAGAGGTTCTCGTGAGAGCTATATATCAGGATAGCCAAAGGTGATAGCGTCTTTGCCCTAGAGACAGGCTTACAAGAGAGATCGGGTAAGAAGGGCGAGTTTGGAGAAACAATTGAAGATGTTCAGATCGATGACTCTCCCTACTAAACAACAAAAGTCAGGATTAAGACCCCAGTAGAAGTGAAGGATGAAATCATTGCCCTTCTATGGGAAAATTTAGATAGGTTTACTTAGTTGTCATCAGACATGCCTGGGATTTCCCCCAACCTGGCAACCTACAGCCTCAACATCGATACTACTATGCGGCCTGTTGAACAAAAAAAGAGGCATTTTGCCCCGGAATGGCATGCCATGATCGAGGAGGAAGTGTGGAAGCTACTTAAAACCAGCTTCTTAAGGGAGGAAAAGTACTCAATGTGGCTAGCGAACGTACTACCGGTTAAGAAAAAAAATGAGAGGTGGCGTATATGTGTTGATTATACCAACCTCAACAAAGTTTGCCCCAAAAATTGTTTCCCCCTCCTTAGAATCGACCAGCTCATCAATTCTATGTCAGGACATGCTCTATTAAGCTTTATGGATGCTTTCTTGAGGTACAACCAAATTCAAATGAACTTAAAGGACGAAGTCCATACCTCTTTTGTCATAGATTATGGAACATATTATTACACTGTGATGCCATTTAGACTAAAAAACTCTGGGACTACGTATAAATGAACGGTGATGAAACTATTTAAGCCCTAAATCTGGTGTAACATGAAGGTGTAAGTCAACGACATGATTGTCAAGAGTCAAAAGCTCGTCAATCATGTCAGGGACCTCTAAGAAGCCTTTGATCGAATACGTATGCATGATATGAAGTTGAGCCCTCTGAAGTGCGTTTTCGGCGTTGGCTTTGTAAGTTTCTTAGATTCCTACTCATGTAGAGAAGTATTGAGGCTAACCCTGAGAAGATTACGACCATTAGGAGAATGAGGCCTTCTACCTCGGTCCGAAATGTACAGAAGCTCATGGGTATGGTGGTTGCTCTAAGCAAATTTATCTCCAGAAGCATTGACAAATGTGCCGAGTTTTTCAAAATCCTCAAAAATCCGAAGGGTTTTGAATGGACTCTTAAGTTTGCCACCACCTTTTAGTAACTCTAAGACTTCCTCCCTCATCCCCTAGTCCTCCCCAAGCCTATTTAAGGGGAGGATCTATTTTTGTACCTGACTGTTAGTGATTGGGCTCTTTCTTCTATATTGGTCAAAGCAAACGGAAGAGAATATGGGCTAGTATATTACGTCAGCCACATACTTCATGGGCCTAAGCTCAAGTATACCCAGGCAGAAAAATTTGCGTTGGCTATCGTCGTTATCTCTAAACGGCTGAGGCTCTACTTATAGGCGCACCAGGTGATTGTACTCATGGACTAGCGACTGCGCACCATGCTGTAGAAACCTAATGCATCTGGACGGATGATGAAGTACACAATGGAACTAAGCACTTACAGAATCTAATACCAGCCATGAACGGCCTATAGGGCACAGGTCCTGGCAGACTTCGTGGTAGAATATGCTAGAGAAGAAACACCATTGGGCGATGACAAACCGATGTGGACCCTCTACATCGATGGATCATCTACAACTGGAAGTATAAGTGCACGCCTTGTGCTAATCAGCTCGCATAAGGTCACTATTTGTTATGCCCTTAAGTTCAAGTTCAATTCCAACAACAATGAATCTCAATAAGAGGCATTTATCGCTGGCCTAAAGCTGGCTAAGGAGATCAGGGCCCAACAACTACGGATATTCTTGGACTCTATGCTCGTTATACAATAGGTCCAATGTGAATATGAGGCTAGGGACAATACCATGGATGGGTACTTAGAGAAGGCGAGAGGGCTCTTAGTAGACTTTCCCTCTTGGGAAATCGAGAAAATCCCTCGAATGGCAAAATTCAGTGGTCGCCTGGCTATCCAAGCTGGCCTCCACTAACATACGAAAGCCTAAGATGAAGGACAACATGATCTTTATAAAGAACTTGCAAGAAAAAAGCATAGCTCTAAGCTTAACTAAAATTCTAGAATTCACTACGGCAGTACCAAAGCTGAGCTGGATGGATCCCATTCGAAGCTACTTGGAGGAAAGAACATTGTTAGAGGATAAGAGGGAGTTGAAGAAGCTTCGATACCATGCTACTAATTATATATTGATTGATAGTATCTTATACCGCAGGGGAATTAGCCTCCCCTTGCTCTAGTGTCTCCGATAATGGGAAAGGCTGCACATCATGGAAGAGCTGCATGCCGAAGTGTACAGCAATCATATCCAATCTCAAGCCTTGTACCTTTGGGCGCTATAGCTCAGATATTATTGACCTACCATGAGGTAGGATGCAAAGTCCGTAGCCTAGAAGTGTTTGTAGTGTTAGAAGCATGCCTTAATCAATCTTACACCCAGCATCGTACTATAACCCCTAACAAGCTTATAGCCATTCGCCTAATGGGGGATCGATATCTTCGGTACCTTCTCGAAAGCATCAGGAGGATGGCAGTTCATAATTGTTGCCATAGACTACTTTATGAAGTAGGTAGAGGCTGAAGCCGTAGCTAGAATCACAAAGAGGAGTGTAGAGTCATTTGTCATAAACAACATTCTCTTCCGGTTTAAAGTCCCCCAAGCACTGATCATAGACAACAACCAACAATTTGATAACCCCAAGTTTAGGGAGTTTTGTGCCAAGCATCACATCGCTGCACACTTCACTACGATTACCTACCCCCAATCGAATGGACAGGTAGAGATCTTTAAGAACTACATAGATTTATCTCATGCCGCCTAGGTCGATGAGTTGCCTAATATCTTGTAGGGGTATAAGACCATGCATCGCACTTCAACAGGTGAGACCCCCTTCCGTTTGGCTTTTGGGTTAGAAGCTGTCCTCCTTATCGAACTTAAACTTCCCAATATCCGTACTCGAAATTTCGATGCCACCCTGAATGACTCATTGCTACAGGTAAACATTGATACAATCAAGGAAATTAGAGACTTTGCTACCGTTCAGGTTACTGCATACCAACATCAAGCTGCCTAGTATTATGATCAGAAGGTTCGATACAAGAAATTCAAGGTCAGTGACCTAGTGTATCGAAAATTGGAAGCCACTAGTTCACGGAAAGGCTAGGCCAAGTTGGCCCCCAATTGGGAAGACTTGGTTAGAGTCAAGGATAAATTGGGCAATGGAGCATACAAGCTGGAAAGATTGGATGGTGAGCTTATCCTACGCACGTGGAACGCTGATAATCTACGCCTTTACTTTGATTAAAATTTCATCATGTACGGTTTTATTTTCAAATTAAGTCTAAATAAAAAGCCCTCAATTGATTGCATACTTCTCTCTCTCTCTCCTTTTATTTCATTCACCTTACTAGCCTTTCAAAAAGGCACATGAATAGTTACTCGGGCGGGTCGGAACGCCATCGACTTGACCCCCTTAAGGTAACCTTGGTAAGGGGAAATACCCCTTGCATAAAGGAATTCCTATGAATTGGGTAGGTTAGAATGTTACTGACATGATCCCCTTAAGGTAACCTAAGCAAGGGGAAACACTACTTGCACAGAGGAACTCCCACAAACCGGGTAGGTTGAAATACCATTGACTTGACTCCTTTGGGGTAACCTCGGCAAAGGGAAACACCTCCTACATAGAGGAACTCTCTCAACAAAATCTCGACCAAGGGTCTACAAAATTTACAGAGAGAATAGCGAAAGACTTTAAAAAAAATTTATTTATTTATTTTATACCTTTATTTACAAAGCAAAGGCCAGTATCCTAGCCCTAACCACATAAAAAAAAAAAATTACAGAACCCTGCTACTACCTAGGATCAGCTAAGTTGGGTAACTTTGAAAAATCAAAGGCATCAATTTGCTCTGAGCGCTGATCCACAAGACCTTGAGCCATAAGGGTGCATAAAACATGCGAATCAGGAATGGTAAGACCCTCTACGGACGGATCTTCCCCAAGGACAACTTCTAAGGCATCCTCCTACTGAGTTGCCAAGGTAAAGCCAGATGTAGAAGTGCCTTACCCTACCCTACCCTGGCACCAAAGGACGTGCTTGCGTCTTTGACGGCTGCTTGAGTGGACTTACCCTATGCTAAGGCTTCCCTCTTCTTGTTAAATGTGGGGGAGTCTAGAAAATCTAAGAAGCTCAAGTATATATCTAGATAATGGGAGAGGATTTCTCTCCTAGTGAAGCGGGCGTAATTAGTAGATAGGTCCTCCAGCTCCTCTAGCCACTCCTTGGTAACCCTATAGTTGGCAACCGCTTTCCTTGCGACAGCATCACTGAGGACCTCTTCGCTCTCCATCTTGGAGATGATCTCTTCCATCTCTAAAACCTTGCCTTGCAACTCCCCGACTTGTTGCTCCAGAGTGGCCTTTAAGTCGGCCAGCTCGAGCTACATAGCTCTAATGCCTTCATCACTAGCTCAGTTTTTAGCTTGGCTACGAAAGTCTTCAGCTCAGCATTTTCTTTATTTGAGCCCTAGCTGTACGCACCTCTTTTAGTCGTTGCGAGAGACAATCCTTCATCTTCTGCTTGTTCTCTAGCCTAGCCTTTAGTTTCGTAACCTTCTGGGCATCCCTCTTTACTTTTCCCCTTTCCTACCTGCATGCTTAAGCCTCACCTGAAACCTTGCCACCTGCACAACAAAGCGGTTGAGGTGCTTGTTAGCTTGAGCAAATTTTCTCAAGTACCTCTTGCTAGAAGTCTCCGCCTCTAGCAAGCACTTCTTCTGCTGATGCAACTCTTTCCGTAATCTAGTTACCTCTTTTTGGGTGGCATGGGACTTGCTTAACTCGAGGAGCACTTGGATGTAGTATGGCAAGATGAAAATATAACCCATAAGTTAGTATAAGATACTAAAATACAACACCACAATAGCATGGAAGGCCTACCTACCGCATTAAGGTACTCAAGTGGCCTGAAGTTTGTATGGGGTTGCCCATACCCTCTTGGGAGATCCTTTCCAGCACAGCTTAGTCACCAAGGGTATAAGAGCCCATTGAAGCTTATTAAATGAAGGTCCGATGTTGTAGCGTCAGGTCGCCAGCATAGACCTCCCATTTCGACCATAGGATCTTCCTTCGGGCCCTCATCTTTAGCGCCTCGTTCATGTAAGTGTATGACGCTTTTATAAATAAGTCTGGCCCTAGCCCCATCTTTCGGAAGTTGTTGAGGTCATCCAAAAACTTATCCCTAACGTCATTTACATTCTGGAAGGGATGAGCTAGAGGTCACTCATTCCATTTTCCCTTGGCCAAAGGTTCCCTTGCTAAGGGCTTCTGCATCTTTGTCCTTGGACCTGCCTCCTTGGGTACTTCGGGAGCCTTGTGCTTCTCGCCTGTGGTTATAGGTGGGGTGACTATCTCCCCGGTTCCTCCCTTAGTTGCCTTTGGAAGAGAAAGCACCTGTACGTTAAGCCCCTCCACATTGACGCCTTCGTCACTCGCTATGATGGGCTTGGACGAGTGGATAGCAAGAATGGGTAGAGCTATGCTCAAAGGCACCATAGTCGTTAGCTCGTCCCAGGTGACGAGGGGAATCCCTTAAGGTATGGACTTCGACTGCGACTTGCTGGTCTCTCTGGGCCCTGGCTTTGGCTTTACTACCTTTCCTATTAGCTGACCTGCCTTTGATCGCACCTGGCATTGGCTCATCAGATTGTTTATAGATGAATGAAGCACGTTCGGAGCTAAGCTCTGGCTTGCAGGAAGATTGATCTAAAGGTTAGAAAAAGAAAACAAGGACAAATAAAAAGAAATTACCACTACCATTTGCAAAACATCGTTGTAACTAGCACGACTAAGGAAGTCTACCTATCCTACAAGTATTGAATGAAGCACCCCAACACTAACACAACAAACAGGCATGTAGGAATGAACCAGTACCTTCAACCCACTTCTCTGCCATAGCTTTCTTCATGCTAGGGAAGAGCTCGGAGATCGGGTACTGAAAATACCTTTTTACTGCCTTCGTAGCATTGATCTCCTAGCCACCTCTCAGCTTCATGAAGGTTAAGATCTCCTAAATAGCTTCGGCGTCGCTAGGCCTGAGCCTCTTCTCACCTGTAATATGGATCATTCTAGTCTACCGAGTCTAGAAGGTAGCCTCTTTGAGCAGCTCCATCACCACGTATTCGTCTTGCTAGCCTTTGATTGACAAGGCCGTAGAATAATTTCTTTCCCAAGCGCAGCTGGAGGTAGGGCTACCTCCAATGCTCTTCCATATGTAGAAGTGGCATAAGAGCTCAAGAGTAGCCCTTATCACTAAGTATTTGTAGAGCGCCTAGAACGCCTTCAATACCCTCTATCCATTCGGAGGGATCTACAACTAGCTGCAGTAGTGGTAGTAAAAAAACTCCTTCTTAAAATGACTTAAGGGGAGGCGCTGCCTAAACTCTAAGCACTTCTCGAAAACTGTGAAGTGCCTCTCTGATAGGAAGGCTACCCATTTGTCCTTGCATGGCAACTTAATATGCCACCTAGGTATTGCCTCCATGAGGAAGTTGCTAATGACTCAACTGTGGGCAGAATCTTTACTTTTACTTATATGGTCGTTAGGCCCCTTCCCCGTATCAAGAGTGTCAAATAAATCCTTGGCAAAGGGCAAGGGAGTATCTACGTACACATCCTTGGGGATAGCATTGATGATTCTAGCCCTATCCAATACTTCCACAGCTATTCTCATAAGTTGGTCAAGTTGTGCTAATGACGACACTTAGCCCTCTTACGCTCGAGGAGGATCACTTCTTGTAGAATTTGAACTAGAGTTAAGTTCCACCAAAGAAGAGCTAGCTTCACCCCTATTGATAGACATGATTATGATTCTTGAAAAGAAAAATTGAAGCTTCTAAAGAAGGTTTGAGAGTTCGAATGTGAACGTAGAAATTATAACAACTGAGCGAAAAGATTATAGAAAACCGATCTCTTTTTAAATCCTCCTATTTATGAGAAAATCACCTAGGAAGCCGTACAGGTGGTTATGGGGATACATATAAACACGAATCCCTTGGAATGCTACTTAGCAGACACATAGAAAGCATCTCGAGCAGACGGCTACCTTTAAAAGGGTAGAAAGCATGTAGTTACATGCTAGTTTGTTGCAACACAACACTTGTCACGTCGCATTGAATGCACGAAATACAAGCGGGCAAAAATTTCATTTTGGAAGTCCCTTCAATAGGAAGCTTCTTCAGGGCCCATTCGATCTACACCTGGTTGACGTTATGAAGACATGATGCACTTATGTCTGCTCGTTCTCTATCAGGCTCTGTTTAAGCAAATCGGTTAGTAGCATTAGAGCACCTTAGTACCCCTGCCTGCCTAGCCTTGAACACTTTTAGACTGACAAACCACTGCTTAGGATAACTCACCACTTTAGGCCTTGAGTACTTGGCCTTACGGTTTCTTGGTACGTCGATTGACAACAGACTTGATGTCGAGTGTTTATTTTCCTTCTTCTCATCCTTCTGGCTACAGCTTGGCCTTAGCAAACATTGATAGGCTTTAGCTTAGATTTGGTTGGAGCTGATTCCCATCACACTCACTCCTTTACATTCAATAATGGGGAATCAAGGAGTGTTTCTAAGCCTTAAGGTCAGCAAACTCTAGGCTTGATGACTGAGTAATACAACAAACTCCTAGAGATTCTTGGATCGACAAGCAACACGACCTTAGCACTTAGTAATGTAGTGTTAGCAAGTTTTGTTGGTCAGTCCACATTGATAAGAAAATCATAGATAGTAGATAGTAGTGCATTTGATCATATGGTAGGAGAGAAGAATTTACTTGATGATGTTGAACACATTTCATCATATCCACACGTTACAATACCAAATGGATCTATCCTTCTTATGTCACACAATGGTAATTCTCACTTAACACCAAACATCAACTTAAAAAATGTCATATATGTGCCTGATTTCAAATACAATCTCCAAAGCAACCAAAGATTTAAATTGTTCAGTTACTTTCTTTCTTGAATTTTGTGTTTTCCAGGATCTACATACGAGGATGTTGATTAGAGTGGCTAGACTTTGGGATGGTGTCTACCAAATGGAGGGAGGTCATGCCATTGTAAGTCATAGTGTTGTTGAATTAAACATAGCTTTATAGTACATGCGCTTAGGCTGCCCTTCTGTTAAAAGATTGATCTTGATACCCAGCATCAATACCTCCGATCATTTTGATGAAGCTTGCAATGTTTGTCATAAATCTAAACACACAAGATTACCTTTTTCTGTTAGTAATAATAGGAGCCTTAAGCCTTTTGCTCTCATTCATGTTGACATGTGGGGAGCTTATTCTGTCCCTTCATTTAATGGTGCTCATTTCTTTTTTTACTGTTGTGGATGACTATTCCAGGGGTACCTGGGTATATCTTTTATGAAATAAATCTCCAGCATATAATTTTTTGGCTATGTTTTGTTGCTTAGTAAAAACTCAATTCAAATGTTTTATACAAGTAGTTAGGAGTGACAATGAGAGTGAATTTGTCTCAAAATCCATGAGGCATTTGTTTGTTAGTCAAGGGATAGATTATCAAACTTCTTGTGTTGCCACCTTAGAATGAAAACACCATCACATCCTTGAATTAGCACAATCTTTGCTTTTCTAAGCCAATTTACCCTTAAAGTTTTGGGGGGAATGTGTTTTAATTTCAGTATATCTCATCAACATGATACTAACTCCTATTCTTTGGGGAAAAAGTCCTTATAAAGTTTTATTCAAAAGAAAACCTAATTATGCTCACTTGAAGGTCTTTGGTTCTCTTTGCTATGCACATAATCATGATAGAATACATGATAAATTCTTAACTAGAGCTTATTGTTGCATATTTGTTGGTTATCTTCATGGATAAAAGGGGTATAAGGTTTATCATCTAGAAAGAAAAAGGATGTTTGTGTCAAGAGATGTAGTATGTTATATGAAAGAGTTTTCCTTTCAATCAAAACCTTCTCCCAATTTTTCAAACTTAGAAGGGCAGATTAATTCCAATGACAAATAGCAAATCAGCCAGCCATGTCATGATCCTACTTATAGTGAGAATTTAGCTCATATCTTGAACCAAGATAGCACCATGACAACACAATTTCTAGAAGATGCACACTCACAACATACTGAAGGAAACTAGGATCAAAACAACTCTACTTCCATACCAATCATCCATAATCAAAATATACTAGAAATACATACTTCACTTCCACTCCAATGAGCTCAATGCCTAAGGCAAGTGTCTACAAAGCTTTTTAGTTTTGACTATGAATTGTTACCCTCATTATTACCATCCCGAGAGCCTCCTCCATCAGCGAACTTAGGTACTGTCTATCTTTTATCTCAAAACTTGTCTTACTCTCATTTCAGTAACACTCATCAAGCATTTCTAGCTTCTATCACATCTTTAAATGAACTAAGATCTTTTTTTTTCAAGCTATTAAAGCCAAATGTTGGAGAGATGCCATGCAACAAGAAATTAATGCCTTAGAAGAGAATCAAACTTGGACTTTAGAACCATTACCAATTGGTAAACATGCTGCTGATTCCAAGTGGGTATATAAGATTAAGTACAGATTAGATGGTTCCATTGAGCGCTTTAAGGCTTGTTTGGTTACTAAAGGTTTTTCGCAAATAGAGGGATTAGATTATCATGACACCTTCGTTCTAGTTGTGAAAATCACAACCTTATACTATTTATTAGCTATGGCTGCAATACGACATTGGGAATTACACCAGCTAGACGTTAATAACGAATTCTTACATGGAGATTTACACGAAGAGGTATACATGAAACTACCTCAAGGTTTTTCAGTACCAGGTGATGATCGTGTTTATGGACTCCGTAAGTCACTTTACAGTCTTTAACAAGCTTCTAGAAATTGGTTTAAGAAATTTAGCACTTCTATGAAAGATCTTGGATTCAGACAATCTACTGTTGATAACTCATTATTCACTTACATTGATGGATTCCGATTTATTGCTTTATTAGTCTACGTAGACGATGTAGTGCTGGTTGGTAATGATGCAAGCATAATTGAACATGTGAAACAACACCTTAATTCAGCATTCCACATTAAAGATCTTGGGACACTTAAATATTTCCTTGGCATTGAAATTGCTCGTAATAAGGAAGGCATGTTTCTTAACCAATGGAAATATACTTTTGATCTTCTAAAAGAGGTAAACTATCTTGATGAATGACTTGTAAAATTTCCTATGGAGCAACGACATGGCCTAGTAGTTGAGGTAGGTGAACTAATTCAAGATGTAAGTCAATATTGGTGACTCATCGGTCATGTCATGACTTAAGAGGGGCTAGTCGTAATTGTTGCCGTATTTCGTATAAAGGACTGTAGATTGATTTTCCTCTCCATCGATAACCCTCTATGCGATATATAAGGCTACTACTACAACTAACAACCTAAAGTTCAGTAGGTATAAGCAATATCATTCTATGATGATAATAACAAACTACTTAACTATTAATAACACACATATATATAAATTACAAATGAGAAGGTGATAATAACTCATATTACAAACTATTATCATATTATATTGTATACTAAGGTTCTAAGTCTAAATACAGTATCATAAGTGTACTCATAGCACATCTTACTCCTACATCAATCCCTTGATGTACAACTAACCTCAGGCATACGATGGCCCGACTCCACGAACATCTCGGCCTACGAAAGTAGACTACAGGGGTATAAGCTAACTAACTTAGTGAGATAATTTTCTCAATCATACAACGAACAAGTTATATAATAATTTAATTCAATCATATGAATGCATGAACAATCAGTATACCAAACGAATACATGAACAATCAGTATACCAAACGAATACATGAACAATCAGTATACCAAACGAATACATGTTGGTGACTAGGTACCATATGTAACTCAGACTTAACACCCTTCGAAGTCAGGGTTAGAGATACATTGGCAACAGTTAGATTTGGACACCATACTAGAACTTATATCATAACGAAACTCCACGTTTTGTATTCAAAATATAATGGTATATCCATTTTTAGTCTTTATCAAAATCAAGTTCTATGTATGATTGTGAGTTGGTTCACGTAGCCCTTACTTACCCCTAAACGGAGGCCTATAAACTTAACCCTTAGCTAGGCGATTGACACCTCTAATGCCTAGTGATCCTGCGGGTTAGGATAAGGTCATATTACATGTATATACCATACGAAATCTATATCAACAAATAATCAAACCACGTATGGCCTTTCGCTACCTCCGTATGATGTAATGGCCGTAATTAGTTATGCTATTTATGATTATGTATGTTTTGATTTAGTTTGTTCAAGCCGAATAAAGTTAAGTCTTATTATTCAGTGATCAACAAAGTCATAAATAATCAGTTCTTATTGAAATTACTATGCAACAAGCAATATATTATTATATTTTAAAGTAAATTCACTATCAACAAACACTACCATACACAAGTATGACCCAGCCTCACACAACACTTAATTATTAACAAAAATTTATATTCACTAATTATAGATACAAGTAAGTATGAAATTATTAGGAAAAACTCACTCAGCCATGATCAACTCAAGGGTCATAATAGTCCGATGGTAACTCATGATCAAAGTTGGGATTATCTGAGAATAAGGAATACGGAAAGTAGTAAGTTTAGAAATTAAAAACTAAACTAGTATTATAATTTGTATTGTTTACTTAACTTAGTTATTGATTTTCATGAAATCGTTGATTCGAACTTTTTATCGAATTGTGTATAACTTTTTCAACTTAGCTCGGATCTTTATGAACTTATAGTCCATTTTGATCGTTTTCAAGCGTACTTTCTTGTAGCGAGGTCTATTTTGGATGTTGTAACTCGCAATTTTGACTGTGATATAAAAATATCATAAAGTTCATTATTTTAATTTAAAAAGCTATAAGATATTAATTTAAGGCTTTTCTTAGTACATTTACGATTTAATAATTGCTTAGATCATATAATTGATAATTTTCTTATTTTAAGCTTATTTTACTATAATTACCTATTTTTACTTATTTTTGAGATTTTAGAATTATTAATTCAAAATTTTCTACTTTATTATTTTTCTAAAAAATTAAGTATTTTATTATTATTATTAATTACGAAAATTAATTAATTTATAATAAATGGTGATGTGGCATCACGTGAGAGTGCCACATGTCAAGCTTATGTATTTTTCCAAAATTTCCATTATTTCCTATTTTACAATATAAATATGTATATATAGAAATACTTATGATTACATTTTATTAAATTTGCTAATTTACTTAATTA